>PXOD01000222.1:0-40455 GCA_003012165.1 Paramyrothecium roridum
AATTTATTTTAAGATTTTTCTTGAAATTTTCTGAAATTTTCCTACTATTACTGGAGAAGAATTGTATTTTGCAGTCTGGTTTATTTTGCTAACCGCTTGTCAGGTAATTTGCCCCAGGCGCTTGCCCAATTCGTATCATGCATTGGAGCCCGCATGTACCTTGCTTTATCTGATGATCAGATAATTTTTCCATCTCGTATGAAGTAGGGTAATCTAAGGTATCTCCTGCTACCAACCAATGATCCTTACCCCGTTAGCTCGGCCAAAATGTCGCTCAAACGCCCGCAGGCGTTCCTCCACCTGCATCTCTGTTCCTGGACCATGTGGTCCGTCTGAAAGCCGTTTCCGCGGAGTTTGAAGGTGAATTCTTTTCTCCCTTTACTACAGGCTGCAGCCATCACATGTCACGCCGTTTTTTTTCCCTGTCGAATTCAGATTGGCTGCTTCATGTACAGTGTATCGAAACATTCTAGGGTTGCACGCAGGACACTTGGGAATGGTTCCTCTGCTTCTAGCAAGCGTTTAAACCTCTTGTACCTCGCTCAAGCTAGAATTTGCTGTGGTATCATGTAAACAGCGCCAACACTTGCTAAGAGAGATATTGCAAGTTCTCCCAAAGTGCTTCTGCAAAAAAATCCAGCGACTGCGGCTGCGCTACAACATGCCTCCACCCCGGCGACTAGGCTGTGTCTGTTGAAGTTGATAAATAAGACCCAGAACCCCAGTCTCTGGCTCTTTGCTGGTAGCGGCGCTATTCTCGCGGCTGAGGCCTTTACCTGGCGAGGTTTCCCATATTGATTCCCCCAAACCCCCTCCATCCTCATAAATATCGTCGTCACCAGTCCTTCTGGCACCTGTGCCACCTTCGAAAGATTCCTCAATGATCTGGCCTTCTCCACGATAGCCTGTTCGTGGATGCCTGGATCTATGCAGACTCTTCGCAAGTGTGCTTCCGCTAGCGGGATGATGATGCGGGTCGAGTAACAGGGATGCCATCGGTGATGGTTGTGCTAGTGCAGGTCCTACCTGGGGTGTTCTCGGAGCCATCGAACCGGGGGCTCGACTACGATTCCTTCCGACGTCGCCTCGGCCCGTCCATGAGGCATGCATGTCTGCTCCTAGGGTTGGTGAGCTCAGTCCTGGAAATGCTGGCGGTGGATAGAACTGCTGCCGCGCGGAAGGAGGCATGTGTCCCGGTATACCTGTTTTGGGGTTAATGACGTAGTTGTCTATGAATCCATAGTATGATGCTGCCATCTTCCCGTGTTTTGTCGAGTAATAGTCTTCACGAAGGTCGTTGGTCGCTCCCTGCTGTTGCCCGTTGTTGCCCATTCCCTTCTTGAAGTCAAATACTGCAAAGGAGCAGACGTAGCCTAATCCATCCACGTGGATAGTAAACTCTCTGAAGAAATCCACAATCTGATCGCTGCACTTGGGCAAGGCAAAGAGCAGGAGTAAGGGCGTGGTGATAATGCCCATTATTTCCTCCAAGAAGATGACCACTTTCATCTTATAAAGATCAGAGAATTCTTGCTTGACTTCGAAACTATGCAGCCTGCCCTCCCAGTGGTCAGGACTGTAATGAGTATACTCGATCACGTTACGCAACGCATATTCTGGGTTAAAAACAGCGGTCTCTTCCGACACCATTCCCCTGGTCATGGCCCAGATTGCACCGAAAATCCCTAGGTAGAACAAGACAGTCCGATCTTTGCTGATTTCGAAGCTCAAGAATAATTCCGAGTCCAAAATCGTGCCTACAGCCAAGACAGCTGTGATGGCACCGGACATGAAGGCGATACTTCGAGCGATGTCCTCCGTCATCCGTTTGGGAAATTGATCCACGTATCGAGTCGCAAACGGATAAGACATGTGAAGTCGTTCATAGAAAATGTGCGGCAGCTCGTTGAACTCGCGAAATTTCCATTCTGCTAATGCTGTGTACTTGCGGGCTGCAGCTTGCTTTGGATCCTTTTGATATTCCTAATGCTAGTATGAGACCATGTTATCACGCTCTGGGGGTCACAAAACTTACATTGTAGTAGGTAAAAAAATAGACAATGACTACATACGTGAGTACCACAGGTGCAAATACCAAATTAAGAATACCGGCGAAATACAGGCGCTGCTTCAGCTTTTGGCTGAGTAAGCCACGCCGGTCCGCTCGCAGGAAGTCTTGCTGCACCTGACCTAGTTCGTTGAAGGCCATGTCTAGTATGCCATAGTGTAGATACCACTCCATAGTCTTGGAGAACAGCTGTCGACCACGGAGAAAGGGAAATGGTAGTGACAAGTCCAATATGTCCTTGTTGATCATGGCAATGAGATAGTTGTCTTTGCGCATCAGCCTGTTTGCTATGTCGTGCGCATCCAATCTTTCCTTGGATTGTGTACCGATAAATCGTCGAAGATCTGGTGCGAGGTTGGTTGCCGTTCTGGGGTTCTGATCTCGAAGGGCCATTATACGAGCGACAATATCTTGCCATGATACTGTCTGCATATCTTGTTCGGGTATCTCAAGAAGATAAATGAAGAAATTTCGGATGTGTATTAGGCGCCGGATCTCAAAGAAGTACTGGACTGACTTCCATATGAAGAAGAAAGAATAAAGCCAAATGCCAAAGCTCCAAAGAGGTGACATACGCCTGGTACACTGGCTCACGACAACCTGATTCAGCGACTTGCTCTGTGGGATTTTGCTATAGTCAACACATTGGCATAGAAATGTTAAAAAGATGGCGACAAATAATGTTTCCCTGTCCGTGTGTAAGTAGGTAAGTAGAATAGAAGAAT
This sequence comes from Paramyrothecium roridum, assembly GCA_003012165.1. Lineage (NCBI taxonomy): Eukaryota > Fungi > Ascomycota > Sordariomycetes > Hypocreales > Stachybotryaceae > Paramyrothecium > Paramyrothecium roridum. The sequence goes on from PXOD01000222.1 coordinate 2,794, forward strand.
GGAAGAGGATGTTGAGGTGACTGACAGGAGCCAAAGCGCGTTCGCACAGAGTATACACCAAATCCCTCCTCCTTCAAAGTAGTCGTATACATCGCGCATGAAGCTGTCTAGATTTGCAGTATTCACCCACCTCCACATGGCGTTCTCTCTGGGGCTGCTAGATCTAACGCCGGACATGATAGACCTAGGTCGCCCTGATGCATGGTCATCAAGGTTGGTATTATAGAGTCTTTGCTGATTCGTTGCAGTTTCCCACTGGGTTCGCGATCGTGCTCCTGAGGGCCCAGCAGGAGATTGAGGTGACACATGAGACTGCCGGGGCAGTATAGGAGCTGGCGTAGGGACTTGTGGGTTCACATCATTGGGCTCCACCAACAATGACGCAGGAACGTCGTTGTCAAGCTCATCTTCTTGGACTTCCCATCTCGTTGAGGGTTTTCGCAAGGTTCGTGGCCGGGAAGGTTGAGCTGGACGAGACTTTGCAACATATGGAGCGCTGTCAACCGTTATGCGACTGTCAGCGGTTGTCAGGCCTTCCGCATCAAGGTCATTGAAATTATGTCGAAAGTTCTCCTCGTCCACATTCAAGCCCGCTTCCTCCTCCACATCTCTCTCCCCGTCTCTATTTCGGAGATCCTCGTAAAACGACCTCGTTCCACGAGGGGAGGATAGACTTCCAAAGATCCGAGGCGGCATGTTTAAAAAAAATCCACGACCATTCGTCTCTGATTATCATCGATCTAACGCATCGCCGTCCCGTAGTGGTTGGAAAAGCTAGAAATGTATAGCACACCGAGTGCTCGTTTGACGGTCGACGGGCTCTCTAGTAGCTTTCAAGGGGTTAGTACAAATGATAAAGAAGTGTATTCTAATCGACGCTGAGACTCCAGATATTATCGAAGGACATGATGGACATGAGAAGTGACATGGCGTATTACAGGTTATGGGTTGTCGCCCCAATCCGCGAGGCGTATAATCAGCACGTGAACGACGAGGGCGTGACTCGAGGCCATGTGCCGACTAGGTACGTGGGACCGTATGATGAAATACCAAAGAAAGGATAGCTGCTCACCAGTTGTCTATCACCTAGACCGTGCGCGATAGGTCTCCAGAATCATGATAATTGATTTCAGCTCGCATGAGTGAAATGAGACCGTAATGATGGTTCGAAGGGTGTCAGACAGGTCAGAGTGAATGGGAGACGGCACCTACCTCATAAATGACATACAGCATGGTACATACGTAGGCAGGCACGCAGCTGATCCCGGTACCCGTTCCGCAAGGCGGTGACGAGTAGTTCTGCCGGCTTTAAGTTGCAAGGTACGCCACCGCCTGCCACACTCAACGCATACTGGAGGTACCTGAGTATTCTCTCATCTATAGGTAGGAGCCACTCCACAGTGTCCCGCCAACCACAATCCTTGCCTATTCTCATTAGGTTCAACAGCACAAGACTCAGAGGCGTCTGGAGAGGTGGTCACAATCAACTCACATCCTCAGAGCTATCACACAGCCCTGATCATCGGTCAAACCAGGCAATTCGAGGCACTAGGGAGCATTTTGAGGAACGGTAACCGTGCCTCCTTTTACCTGGGCCAATTTTCTTCGGAAATCTATTGCGAACAGCAATGTCTCCCAGCTCGCCACTTTCATTACACGACCTTCCTTCACGGGACGGTCTCAGTGTAGGGCAGCTTCCCCCCCAAAGTCCTGGGATTTCATCTCTTGCAAAGAACACGAACCCGCTGGCCGCGAAGGTGACGACAGTTTTATCAACTTCATATTCTGATACTGAGTTTCGCAACGCACTTGCTTTACTCGATGACAGGAACGTTGTGAACGACGCCAAGACAAGACGCCAGATTCGGCTCGAACTACAAAAAGAAGTCATTGACAGCAATGGTGAAATCATTACCGAGTTCGGCCTGGTTGCCGAGGTCAGTAATACAGCAATCTCCGTTGTGTAATAAAAACATATCACTTACCACACATATAGCAATTGAGGCGGATTGGGTCTACTTTAGCCAAATTGAACTCTGGGTACCAAGAAATGAAGGACCAACTTTTGGCTGCCCATGGGCAGACCTCCTCGGCCCTTGACGAGGCATCGTCTCTCCTTGAGCAACGGGAACAGATTGTGACAAAGCAGGAGCTCCTGCACGCTGTGAAGGACCATTTCATCATGTCGGATGACGAGCTGGCGGCGTTGACGTCAAGCGCGGAGCCTGTCGATGGCAGATTCTTTACGGCACTCTCGAAAGCAAAAAAGATCAATAAGGATTGTGAGGTGTTGTTGGGCTTTGAGAACCAGACTTTGGGATCTGAGCTCATGGAACAAGCATCGAAAAACATAAACCAAGGCTTCCAGAAGCTCTACAAATGGGTTCAAAGAGAATTCAAAACGCTTAACCTCGAAAATCCGCAGCTCAACCCCTCAGTTCGGCATGCACTAAGAGTATTGGCCGAGCGGCCTTCGCTTTTCCAGAATTGCTTAGATTTCTTTGCTGAGGCTCGCGAGAGGGTGTTGACTGATTCCTTCTACATGGCACTGACAGGTAATTCATCAGGGGGGTCAGAGGACCCGTCGATCAAGCCCATAGACATGACCGCGCATGACCCTCTTAGATATGTCGGCGACATGCTAGCGTGGATCCACTCTGCGACTGTCAGCGAGCGTGAAGCGTTGGAAGTTCTCTTCGTTGCCGAGGGGGAAGAATTGGCTAAAGGTCTTAAATCCGGCCGGGACGCCGAGGTCTGGCGCCTCTTAGGTGACGAAGAGGAACACCAAGCCGATTTCAATGCAATCAACGCGCTTCACGACCTCGTTGATCGAGATGTCTCTGGGGCCGCTAGGGTGCTTCGACAAAGAGTTGAACAAGTCATCCAGTCAAACGAAGAAATTATCCCGGCTTACAACCTTTCAAATCTCATCAACTTTTATCGGGTTACATTTCAGAAGCTGTTGGGAGAAAATGCCAACCTTGTGGAATGTACGAAAGGTCTCGAGATGGAAGGATTGCGACAGTTCCGAGCCCTTATCAGGGACCGTATAGCCATGATTCAAGGAGAATCTCAACAGACGCCTTCTGATCTTGGCCTGCCCGGTTTTCTTCAAGAGTGCCTCAAGCAACTGGGTGCTATCGCAAGAACGTATGATTCATCGCTTTCAGCTTCCGATGTCCGCGAACGCGAATTTGAAAGCGTTCTCGCCGAGGCATTTGAGCCATTTATGTCGGGGTGCGAAAATATGGCAACAGCATTGCGACCTCCCAGTAATTCGATATTTCTCATAAACTGCAGGCTTGCAGCTGCAACCAGCCTTGAACCATTTGACTTCACTGCAAATCGGGCAAAGCAGCTTCAGGAAAGCGCTCACGAGGAATCTGAGAAGCTGACGAAGTCACAACATGAGTTCTTTCTCGAGGCCTCGGGCTTGCGGCCTCTTATCACGGCAATCCCGGCCGCACGACAAGGACAGAAACTGGAAAGGGCTGCTTTAAGTCATGCAAGCCAATGTCTAGACGACTTTTTGCCCTCGGCGCTCATGGACGCCATGGAGAATCTGAGAAATCTGCACAACTCAAAACTTGCGCGAGAAGTTACTGAGGAAGCTGCTGAGATGTTCTGCGAGGACTTTGAGCGTTTGGAAGAGCTCGTCGTAAGGATGGATGAGAAAGAAGGTATCAGCGATGAGGTGGGAGAGCTAAGAGCATTATTTCCCAGGACGACGGCTGAAATCCGCGTTCTTTTGTCCTAAAGAGACTGTAGCAATTTAAGAAAGTCACATATCCCACACGCGCAAACACATAGAAAATGGCCTGTCATAAGCGCTATGGTTCACTTGTGCTTCACGAATCCGAGTTGCCACGAGGAACAATTTACCGGAAACATTCATTCTAAGTACGTTTCTGAATACGAATTATGTTACGTCCTTATCATCCGACAGTTTAAAAGGGCATTGCAGTCAGTATGCCCAAGACTGCTCAATTGAGGTACAGTCACTCAGCCGTGTTTTGCATGTGAAGCTTGCTATAAGAGCCCATGTCCAAGTACAGGTAGCTGAGGGTGCTACACAAGGTAGCCGTAATCTGCCCCGCGCTGTGGCTGTCCGTGCATGTTTAGCCACTTCCAGTCACGCTCGTTACGTCACCCGCCATTTCCCTCCCACTTCGACATGGAGGGATGGTACTGGTCACCTAGCGTTTTACTATGATTGTCAGACCAGTCGACAGACATCTTGCAAGGTATGGTCGCATGCGACTGGGCTCTTCCTCTCTGCTTCCCCCGTATTAGAAGCACCACGAACTTTGGATACGGCAACCCAATCGGCTCAAAGCTCGTGCGCGAACAGTAGTCCGAGCATCTTTGGCAGAGGCTGCCGGTACTGTTTCTCTCAGAATCGAGTCGTCTCCCTGCGACAATTGCAAAACAGCAGGCTTTTGCTCGTAGATCGGGGTCCTCGATGCTTGCTATCACTTGACCTTCGGTGCGATGTTGCGCAACAGGGCCTTGACAGCACTGCAGAAGACTTACGATGACAGCTACCTCAGCTGCTCCACGGCAGTCTATTACGAGGGTCAGGTATGCTCTATAATGCCAGGTATGGCGGTTCTGGTAAATTTCCAGCTAATCATGATTGTGTCTCCCTAGGGCGATGAGACCGAGGCTATGCGGCATTGGAGAAATGCCCTGCATTTGATTTATGAGCATCATGCGACATCGGGCTACTCAGGGCAGTTCTGTCAAACAGACACAGAGAAAGCACTATTTGATGCAGTCAAGGAATTAGAGTTACAATGCAAGGAAAGAATCGACCTTTTAGAGGCTCTCCGAATGTCTCGACAAGAATCTCCACGATCGTTTCCACAAGCCGAATCTCGCACCACGCTCGATTCTGATGGATCGTCTGATATGAAATCGAAAGGCTCTATCGGTCAAGGCACAATTCCGGCTGTATCCTATGCACAACTCTCGCGTCCTTCACTGCCCCATCGACCTTCACTACCAAACAGGGCGTCTTCTGAGATGGCTGTGGTTAGTGGAGGCGGATCTCGTGCTACTTTGGACACATTGAACCCAGAGGTCTCTCCACAGACCCCCAATCTTCCCCCAAGGCCGGAAAGAACGGCGCGCTCTCGAAGCCCTGAGAAATATACTATGAGGACAACCCTTCGTAAGGGCTCGAAACCTCCAAGACCAAGCAGGAAGTCGCCTTTACAGACTGCAGAAGGTCCAAGTAAAGCCGCCACGCTTGCTTGGGGTGCTCTAGGTTCTCGGGAGAAATCATTACCAGTGCCACAAGTCCATGATAACTCTGCAACATCATCACATAGCACGCGCAACCGGGAGTCAGCTCGACAGGCAGGCTTGGCATCTATGCAGTGGGACAGTCATTCACGGAGGCTAGTGCCACCGAGGGAGAACGATAATCTCGCCAACTCGCCATCTTCTTGCACGGGAAGACATTCAGACGAGTATAGTTATGTCAGACCTTCCATACTATCAGTCAGTGCAGCATCTAGTGCTCTCACCAGATCTTCGTTACAAACGGATGCGACATTATCAGATCAGGCACCACACAAAAATGACCGCGGCGTCACCACCCCCTCAAATTCATCGTCAGGGTCACATCTTAGACCACCTCGAGGCGACAAACCTCAGGACACAGGCCAACGAGATGATTCCGTCGACGCTTTTGAGAAGCGCAATGCTTCTGACGGGCCCGTTGTCAAACGCACTTCTGCTCGGCGGCAGATACGTAGCTCAGAGGCACATGTAGCGGACCAAGACCTACCCAGTCCACCGCTTCAACGCCGTCGACACAAAGCCAGGGATGCCTCAGTATCAAGCCTATCTGATGCGAACCTGGTGGAACAGGCAAACAGCTCAAAACCTAGAAGACGAAAAAAGAGCGTAAGTAACGAGGATGACTCTAGTCAGTCTGAAGAAAAGGCCGGAGTTGAAAGCTCCGACCATCGGGCTTGGAAGAAGAAAAAGGCAGCCATCCTCAAGAACCTCCCTCCTGGCATTGATGAAAGTGCAGCCAAGCAAATCCTCAATGACATTGTGGTTCAGGGGGATGAAGTTCACTGGGGGGACATAGCCGGCCTAGAAATTGCCAAGAATGCACTGCGAGAGACAGTGGTATACCCTTTCTTGCGGCCTGATCTATTCATGGGCTTGCGAGAACCTGCTCGGGGTATGCTACTCTTTGGGCCTCCTGGAACCGGAAAGACCATGCTGGCTCGGGCAGTAGCAACTGAGTCCAAGTCAACCTTCTTCTCAATTTCCGCCAGCAGCTTGACCAGCAAATATCTGGGAGAATCGGAAAAGCTGGTGAAGGCCCTATTTGGGCTTGCCCGCGTCCTGGCACCGAGTATCATATTTGTCGATGAGATTGACTCCCTTTTGTCCCAGCGGGCAGGGTCGAGCGAGCATGAGGCAACCCGAAGAATTAAAACCGAATTTTTGATTCAGTGGAGCGATCTGCAGCGAGCTGCCGCAGGTCGGGAGGTTAGTCAGAGAGATCGGGAAAGAGGAGATGCGAACCGAGTTCTAGTTCTAGCAGCAACCAACCTGCCATGGGCTATTGATGAAGCCGCTCGTCGTCGATTTGTGAGGCGCCAATATATTCCTCTTCCTGAGCCTACAACTCGAGAAACTCAGTTGAGAACACTTTTGGGACAACAAACACACAGTCTTTCAAATAGCGACATCACACAACTAGTCAACTTGACAGCAGGTAAGGAGCCATTGTTTATCGTCATCTGTGAATTCTCACTCATTTGGATGTCTTGCTCAGGTTTTTCGGGATCCGATATCACGGCACTTGCTAAAGATGCCGCCATGGGACCACTACGTTCCTTGGGGGATGCGTTGTTACACATGACCATGGATGATATTCGACCAATATCACTAGCAGACTTTGAAGCAAGCCTGGGGACCATTCGGCCCAGCGTCAGCAAGTCCGGTCTTAAACAATATGAGGATTGGGCAACGGAGTTTGGCGAAAGAGGTGGCTGAACAAGCATCGCCTTAGCAGCCAATTACTAGTAGTCAAAGAGGACGCGTAAACATGCGCCACAGATCAAATCAACATTTACTGAAACATTGATAAAAATTGGAGTTTCTAGCCATGTCAAATCGCTCTGTCCGTGGTAGGCGCTAGACAACAACTCAAGATCGAATATCGTACATTGTAACTGCTTCCTGTTGCGGTGGCTGTAGTCCAAGCCGCGGAAGCTAGAATACAAACTCTCAATCACTATACACGGCACATTGTGGCCTCAAACAAATAAATCAGAACACTCCGAAATGCTCTCTTCGAATCTTCATTGAGTCTCATCTTTCGGCGCCGTGGATGGTTATATTCGTTCCAATTGCTTCTTCTTTTCTCCTTGTTTCCTTAACTCTGTTTCTGTCTGGCGTGTCGCCTTACGGTCCATTTTAGCGGCCCTCTTCGTCTCATATCTGTCAATGAGTTCGCTCAACGGCAGGACGGGCGGCCTGCTTTCGAGTGGCTCACGGAAAGGCGCGATGATTTGCTTGACATAATGACGCTTGCCCTTGGATGTGCGCCAACCTGGAGCGATTGCGACAACATCTCCTGTGCGTAGGGACGAGTTCGCATCGTGCACGAGGACTTCCTTAGGGTTGGAAAAGGTCTATCGTCAAGGCGAAGAGGTCAGCAAACGCCATTGGCTTGTGTGCTGTAACAACAGCAGAAAACAGGTTTTATGGGCAAGACTGAACACACCTTGTGCACGATACTGTTCCATTGCTGGCCGCCGATCCGCACTTTGACGGTTTTCTGCATGAGGCCTGCCGAAACCACGACTCCGTGGATCTCATGCTTTACTCGAAGAGCAGCACTAGCCGCGGGTGATCGGGCGGCCATTGTGGGGTTTCGTAGGCGATGTCGATATCTTCCTGTCCTTTTGCTTCTCTAGTATTAGCGGCGGCTTGTAGGTTTTGCGCGACGGCGCAGTTTGAGGAAATGTCGAGAGATCTTGAAAATTGTCTGGATGCAAAGCGAGGCCGAAAGTCAAGAAACTGTATAGACCAATCAGGCTCGAAGATCCCCAGCTTTTCTTGATCGGGGTTAGTTACGGCTTAGCTAATATGAGTCTGAGTTGGGACTGGTTAATCGGAGCTGCAAATGAAGGCTCGGGTACAAACCAACTGCCTGGACACCTGGTTCACGGTACCGTGCCTTACTAAACCTACCTATGTACCCTACGTACCTCATCTACCAAAGATATCTCTGTAGGGTACTCAATACAAACCCTGATACGGTACGGAATAAAAGAGACGCTTTCAGCGAATGAGCTTGGCAAACCCCTTTGTGACAAGAGCCGGAGAGTTATGCGGTCAATGCGTAGAACGACGGTAAGACTTCATTGCATATACGAAACCTTCTTCTGGTCGAATCATTGTCACCGTTCCATTCGGGGAGGGTCACTGAAAGCCTGCGCTGAGGGAGGTCCTTACGCATGCTTGCATCATTCATAGGACGAACCAGACTCACGTCGCGTCGTACGAGATGGATGTGAACGAGGGCTCGCGCCAAGGAGGGTAGGGAGGCTCGCATCACATTTTGCCTGCATCTAGGCCTTCCGGTGCAGTATTTGGCCGAAGATGGTCTTGGTACTTTTCGGAAGTTGTTAGAAATATCCGATAATGACTTGCGAAGTCCTGAGTAAAGTTTGAAATGGTTACCGCCGCGTCGCTTGTAGCTGCAATATTCACGAAGGAAACAAATACAAAAGAGAATGTCCTCTCCAGACCGGCCCAGGCGTACGGTCTGGGCTGGAGACTGAGTCAAGGCAGGGTACCTTACTTAAGTGCCTAAGTAAGTAGGTGGTAGGCACTGCCGTTATGTGAGAGCGCCAGACCAGGGCGGTCTTACAAAGGGATGTAGGTAGTGAGCAAGTAGCTCCTTGGGGATTTCCCGCCCACAGTGTACCTCGCGAGACTTCTCGGTCGGGTCCAGCAGGGTTCAATCGCATGGAGATTTCGGCGCCAGTTTTACGGCGATGGCTTGGTTCCACTCGGACGGTACATAACGGTCACTAAATCTTTTTGGGTTTTCTATCCGACTCTCACAGTAGCCCCTCATCAAACTTTCACCCACCATTGCTTTAAAAAAAAGGCGTGGCCATCTTGACACAACACCCAAAGCCGACGACCCGATATTGACTGTGACGGTTGTCGCTCGCAGTATCTGTCAGCTACATCGCTTGCCGTGCTCTTCTCACATTGCTTAGACCATGTCGTCCCCCGAGCGCCGATCTGGTGTCAAGCGACCCAGTAAGAACATTCTTCCAGCCTTTGCATTGTTTGTTCCAGTATTGACTCTGTGCTGACTCTTCGTTCCTAGGAACACAGTCGCTGCCGCCGCCAGCGCTGCCGCAGCTCGTCGCCGAACAGAAGACGCCCATCCCGGCAACCGACAAGGACTCGCAGCGACTCATCGTCGTCTTGTCCAATGCCAGCCTAGAGACATACAAGGCCTCCCACGGGGGTGCCAGCCGCACGGGCATGCATCGCGAGGACAAATATTCTCTCCTCAACAGCGATGAACATATCGGCGTGCTCCGTAAGATGAACCGCGACATCAGTGACGCTCGTCCCGATATTACACACCAGGTTCAACCTCTGGATAACCCACAGTCTGCATTCAACATGCTGACATGTTCTTGTCTAGTGCCTCTTGACGCTCCTTGACTCTCCTATCAACAAGGCTGGAAAGCTCCAGATTTACATTCATACGGCTAAGGGCGTTCTCATCGAAGTCTCTCCCTCGGTCCGAATCCCCCGAACCTTCAAGCGGTTCGCCGGCCTCATGGTTCAACTGCTTCACCGGCTCTCAATCCGGTCCACGAATTCCAACGACAAGTTGTTGCGAGTGATCCAAAATCCAATTACTGACCATCTGCCGCCCAACTGTCGAAAGGTGACGCTAAGCTTTGAGGCACCTTTGGTGCGCCTCCGTGACTACGTTGAGAGCGTTGGTCCCAAGGAGAGCATCTGCGTCTTCGTCGGTGCTATGGCCAAGGGCGCAGACAACTTTGCCGACTCGCTGGTAGATGAAAAGATTGCCATCAGCAGCTGGTCGCTCTCGGCCAGTGTGGCGTGCAGCAAGTTTTGCCATGCAGCTGAAGATGCCTGGGATATCATGTAGTGGACATGCAGCGCCTGATGAAAACAACCCATGAGTTGGAAAAGTGTCCGGACGACGTGTTATTGGACTCAATGTTCGCTGCACTGATGTCAAAAGATCACTCAATGAGGTAGAGAGGGCACCTTGGGAGCCATTACTCTTCCTGGTGCCCCTGCAACATGCGACCGCATGCCTCCGAAATTCGGAGGTAACGCCGGCCATCGTGGCAGGATGTCACTCATCTGTGTCGTACAGCAGTCTGCGTAGCAATTGGTAATTGGTCTTGGCACAACAGGTCACTCTACATTGCCGGAAGGGCAACCTTAACATGTTGCATAACTGTTGTTTGGCGCCCATGGCTCGTTATCCTTAGCTTTGTTGTCCTTATTTATGTTTATGTCTTTTCCGTCTTGTATTTAGGAAGAAAAGGGGGTGGAGTCCATCGGTCGCTTGCTGTCGCAAAAAGTTTCTTTGAGCCAGTTTGTGGAACCCGGTAAAGGGAGTTTTCAAGGTCCATGGTTAATCTCTGGTATGGTTAGCGGTCCGTTACTGAACACGGGCAATGAAATTAATGAGTGCGTTTTAAGCATCGGCCTGGGTCACCTGGTCTTCTCCTCGCTGCTAAAGAGTGGCCGCAAAGAATGCTGTGAATACAATGCGTTTTTTTCCAAGGGGGACTGGTCGAAGTTTGACCTTACAATAGGCCTGGGACATCGGGGGCTCAGTGTGGTCAAGGAGGTCTCAAAGCCATACAAAATAAAACAATGGCGTAGGCAAGGATGCATTTGTTCCTCGGTTCCTTGAGGAACCATTAAGGTGGCAACCTTGGGCAAGTTGATGCATGCGTAAGGCATGAGTTATGACATACGGCCAAGATCGTGGTCCTCTCATGACATAGATAGTGTTTCTTGTAGGAAATTCCAAAAAAGGTTCCAGAGTATGAAATATCTCAATGCCTTGCCTACAATTTAGGGTTACTTTTCAGCCATCTACCTGCTGCCACAGGCTATTTGGTAAGTTTTGGGGAACGTGTGTCTCCTCCGTTTTGAACATCTATCGACCACTCCACCCAAAGAATATCGACACAGGGGGGGGTAATGAATAACTTCAGAAAAGCCCAAGTGGAAATCAGCGCCCTCACACTGGCTGCGCGTAGAAATGGACTACTTTCGTTCCGTCCAAGCCTCCTACTTGGGACCAGCACTGACAGGCAAATAAATAGCACCCGGAATAACTACCTTAGGTATGCTGGAGTAGGGGTTCGCTTGGCACGACCAGTTTTAGATAAGGTAGTCAGGGTGGTCAGGCAAAGCTTTGATGTAAGCAAGCATACTTCCTCGATTCAGCCCCATCTTCTTTATTTGGGTCATCCCCATCCTCCCCCTCCCCCCTGTGAGTACGTTCAAGGCCTTCTCAAGGCGTCTCGTGTGTGTTCAGATAGTTCAGGTCAGGTCAGGTCAAGTTACCTCGCTATATTCTGCAAGGAGAGATGCCTGACACCGCTCAAGCATGTGATTTGATGTGCGTTTCTGCTGCACCCCAGCCCTGTTGCCCTGACTTGCGTTACCCTCCCTCAGGTGAGGGAATGAGGCACCTAACATGTCTTGTGCATGCATCCGTACCTTACCTCGCTGGAGTGGAGAGGCGAGATCTCAAGTAAGGCATAGCCAGAGGATGTCCCGTAGACGGCTGAACCCAGCCCTGGTTGGGTCCAGTGAGTTGGTCCATTGGTTGCCGCCCGCATTGGACTATTTCTGAAGCAGAAGCCTAATTGTGCCTAAGCTGGGGGCATCTAGTGGGTGTTACAGGAGCTGTTTAACTGCTGAAGCCGCAATTGGATTGAAGATCTGTACGCGAATTTGCTTTGCTTGCCGCGACTGGCTCTTCAGCTCCGTCATCGTCCCTTAAGTGACTGATAGTCACGCGGTTGGACGACAATCGAGCGTAGCTCCATCACATCCTCCATCTTCTCCTCCCTCTCTCCCCCTTTCCACTTTCCACTTTCCTTTCTATTCTTCCATTTCTCTCTCTCGGCCTCGCCAGCTACCTTACACAGCCGCAAGCATCAGCTCGACGCCTTCATGCTATTTCTGCAGGCCCAGTAGCGGTCGCAGCCATAGCCATTGTCATTGCCACACAAGCCACCCTGGAGACACCCTTTCCCACCCACTCGCTGCCATCGAGGCGCTCGCTGCCGTATTATTATGAGCAGGCATGGTCGTACCGTATGTGGACGTGTCGCACCTCGCATCAGCGTCCTCCTTCTACTCGGCCGTCCTTCAACCACTGGGCTTATCCTACCTAGACCTTGAACCCACTGGCGAGGATCAGGACCCGCCAGCTTCGGTAACGTACGGCTTTGACGGGGAACCCGTCCTGCAGATCCGCCAAAACCCCACGCCTTTGGGCCCGCTTAGGCTCTCGTCACTGGTTCTCACCGCCCCGTCCCGGTCCGCTGTAATTGAATTCCATGCCTGCGGGCTGAGGGCCAATCCGCCACTGCTGCTCCCAGGGGGCCAGCGCCCTTGGCTGGGCTTCGACGGCGGTGTGAGTCGGGCCGTCGTCTACGATTTGAATGGCAACAAGATGGAGGCATTCTATCCCGACGATTACTCGGCTCAAGACTCTGTCCAATACAGTGGTTCCGCTTCACGCAGGACACGCTCCAACCGCCCAGAGGCTGGCCGTGTCTTCAACTGGAACTACGACATTTCATCCACACGGCCGTCTACCACACTATCCACGCAGAGTTTCGGCCCTGCTCCTGATCTTCCTCCCTATCAACATCAACGCCAGCATCAGCGACAGCCGGAAACTTCCGATCACGCTTATGCAATGTCTCGCCGTTCCGAACAACCAGCATACCCTCTCCGCCGGAGCCTCACTCACGACCCGGCATCAACATCTCGGCCTTACAATCCATCCTTATCATCAAGAACAGCGCCTCATTCGTCAAGTCAGCGCCAAGTGGCCCAGCCCGAGCCGATACAGTCTGACTCGCCGCGCCAGAGCTCTCTCACCAGTGGTTTGAGTACGACAACTGTACTCGGTGCATTGTTAGGCGTGGCGGCCGGTGCCGCGGTCACATACGGACTTGTATCTCAAGACAGAGAACGAAAACCAGTTCAAGAGGTCAATGCCGCTCCTCTACTGCCGCGCCGGGCCACGTTTCCTGAGAAGATCTCCTCGGACAGAAGAAGTCGTTACGATGAGCGTGGCTCATCTTTCAGTGCAACGAGTCACCGGAAACCTGTCGATGACTATCACGCGCGTAGCATCGCAAACGAGTACCCTTCTGGGAAACGCATTGAAGACTATTCCACCCGGAGGGTAGTATATGCCGACGTAGCCGAGGATTGCGAGGATGTTTGGTCGCCGTCACGCTACCTACCGCCTTCAACACGTGCTTATGAACCTAGCATTGGGAAGCCTGCTTCGCATGCCCGAGACGTCGACGAGACATTCGACACTCGCAGTCGCCATTCATCCAGACACCAGACTGGCCGAACGGTCAGCATACGATCCCGTAGTGAGACGCCTGTATATCGTGAGCCAACGACGTATGTTCTTTCCGGAGGAGGCCTGCGAAGTCATGCCCCTTCGCGGCATAGCGCAGTGCCAAGGTCATCTCAATCGCAAGCACAGTCACGTTCGCACCGACCCACCCATGAAGCGGATCGTGAGTCGTATGTTTCGGCACGGACTCACCGTTCAACGTCGACGACACGGCCACCAAGAGTGAGGGTGCCGCTGGAACAGGAGCCATACATGGAACACGAGGTTGTGGTAAGGAGTCGAGCAGGTAGCCGGGCATCCGCTTCCAGGCCTCCCATTTCTGGCAGCCAGGCAGGTGGCAGGGGCTCATCGAGTAGAGCCCGTAGCCAAGTCTCAGCCAGGCATGTGTCTCTGCCGATGAGTGGAGTGGGAAGCAGCCATGCCAATTGGGATGACGACCTAGTCAGCCTGGCACCGAGCGACAGCATCAGCTGCGTTGGCAGTAAGAGCAGTCGAAGAAGCCACAGACACCACTGAGCGAGCAATGCCAGTTCGCTTTTTGAGGTTAATTCTTAGTGTTTTGCTTCTCCGTACTATTCAGTTTCTTTCTTCCTTTCTTTCTCTCTCTCTCTCTCTTTCTCTTTCTTTTATTTCTCTCTTTCAATCTTGGGGGGGTTTCTTGTCTGTTGTAGGCATGGTCGTTTGCTTTGATTTGCTTTACATCGCATTAGCTTGGCTCATCACCCTTCTGCGGGCTGCATGTTTGTCTTGTTCATCACATGGCGACGTATGTTTGCACGAATCGGCGCCTTTGATCCGTCTCAGTCGGTAATGTCATAGGCATGGAGGGCGCATTTGGAATACAGGTTTCACGAAATGTTAGCGAGGAGACAGGTTAAAGGTCCATACACAGTACAGCGCTTCGATCTAAATATTGAGCGGGTTCCCTTTTCATGCCCATATCGAGGCTTTGAATACCGCGAGACAGTAATGAGCCAGGAGAGAGCCGGGAGTTGCAACTAGGGGGCTTGGTTTGAGGAGGATGAGCTCAAAAGGCACATTGTAGCCGATGTGTGCGTAGTCGCCGTCCTCTGGAGCAGAACGACGTCCTCATGAAGAGGACACACCGGCCAGGTGCGTGCGTAGTCCTCCGACTCGCTGATCCGCGCATCATGCAGCGGCTCGGTCCTTATTTCAAGAATCAAGATTGGTAGCATGGAGCTGCAACCGCAGACAGAGCCGGCTCAAGTCTTAGCCAAGATTTCGTGCATTGCCGCCACACCCCCCCCCCCCCTTCCTTCTCCTTCCCACCTCCTGTCTCTTCTCTCTTCTCGCTCACCCAGTACTGGAGCACAAGAGAAGATATTCGGGGCTATAGCCGTGTGCCTGAAGTTTTTTTCCTGATTCATGTTCAATGCATTTCGTGACAGCTGGGCCTCCGCAGCCCCACCCCCGTGACTCCAACACAAAAGCTCTCCGATCTTCGGCCGCCCCTCCGGAGACCTACGTTCGGGTTTCGTGGGGTCGCGCTACCGTGAGGCAAAAGCAAAAGCCAGCGAGGTAAATAATCTAAGGTAAGTTACCTAACCTACCTTACCTTCCATAGCAGTGACAGAAGAGACTAAATGTTGACTAGTGCTCTGTAATGTGCTCGTCCTTTGCACTCCTCCGAGACGATCTCAATCTGGTTCATTGATTTTCCACCATTGAACCAAGCAGCCGTGAAGCTTAAAGCCGCCTGCCTCGGTCCAACAGACAACATCCGTCAAATTTTGATTCGAGTACCTCTTGGCCCCCTTCAGGTCCGGCCCAATCATGCCTTCATTCGAGTTGGGCGAGTCTATCCCTCCAGACACGGCTCACGTGAGTCTTCCCTAATTGCCGTGTCGACATTGGCTTTTAGCATAGCTTCCCTTTGTTCTCACTGACCCGGCTTCCAGGCTGTGAGCGTTTCACTACCCACATGGCAATCCAATGTTGGCTACGAGGAGGGTGAGCAATGGGTGATTGGCCGCATGAATACCGGCTACCCGCGGTAAGTTCTCAGATACACGAGCCTAATTTCTAACCTCACTTTGTCTGTTTAGACGAAACCTTTTCGCTAATCTCCTACTAATGACAGGTTCTTCATCCACAAGAGTATCCAGGCTCTGGCCCAGGACATCTTGTCTAAGCATGGACAACAAGGCCAGAATGCCATGTTATTTCCAACCCCTTCTGGTGCTAAGCGTTGCCTCGAGTATATACGTTCTCGTACCAGCACCAGCGACCTGGCAGACGCAGGGATCATTGACCTAGTTTTGGATACCTCAAAGCAGCTCTCGCCTCTTCTCAAGCAGCTTTCACCGACTGTGTCCGCCGTTCTTTTCCCAGAAAGCGCCTTCTCTCTAGCTAAGCAGTACTGGCAGCACACTGGAGATGGCGTCTCCAGTCGGCGTGCCGATTTTTGTCACGCTTTGGTCACGGCTGGCTTAATGGTCCCGGCCGTCGCTTCGCAATCGCCCACCAATGGCACCCCGCAGGCGAGGACTTTGCGCGGACCGAAGAGATATCAACGGCCTGGCTCCATAGACGGGATTTCTCCTGCCCCTTCAAAGCGCCCTTCCCCTCCGGTAGAAGATCCTGTGGAATCTCGGGAGAGCTCACTGTTTCTGGAAGAACGATTTGGGAGGAACCTCAATTTGTCTCTCGTCGAGCCAGCCAAGTCGGCCATTCGCAGGAGGATCGCCGGCTCTCTCACCAGCGAGATAAATCTAGACGACGTTGCATTGCATCCCATGGCCACAAACACCAGAGGTGTCGTCAGCCTTCGTGAGGATGACGTGTACTTGTTTCCTGCTGGTATGAACGCCATCTACAATGCTCACCGTGCCCTTCTGGCCGCTCGCGGACCTCTAAAGAGCATCAACTATGGCTTTCCTTATGTCGATACTCTCAAGATCCTGCAGAGGTTTGGACCTGGCTGCATGTTCTACAGCCATGGATCTTCCTCTGAGTTAGATGACTTGGAGGAACGCCTGAAGCGTGGCGAGCGTTTCCTCGCCTTATTTTGCGAGTTTCCCGGAAACCCTCTCCTGTCTTGTCCAGATTTACAACGCATACGGAAACTAGCCGATGAGTATGATTTTGCTCTAGTAGTTGATGAGACAATTGGCAGTTTCGTCAACATCAACGTGTTGCACGTGGCCGATATGGTTGTCAGCAGCCTCACAAAAATCTTCTCTGGCGATTGTAACGTCATGGGAGGCAGCGCCATTCTGAACCCAGACGGAAGATTCTATGCCCAGCTCAAGAAAGCTATGGGCGAGATCTACGAGGACACCTACTGGCCCGAGGATGTTATTTTCATGGAGCGGAACAGCAGAGACTTCATAGCACGGGTCGATCGTATTAACGTGAATGCAGAGGCCATCTGCGACGCTCTTCGCAATCATCCCCTAGTCAAGGCTCTACACTACCCCAAGTACAATCCGTCCCGACCTTGCTACGATGCATGTCGCTTGCCCAACGGTGGTTATGGTGGCCTCTTGTCTATTGTTTTCAACGATCCGAGGCAGTCACAAGCATTTTATGATGCCATAGAGATTGCGAAAGGTCCAAGCCTGGGTACCAACTTCACCCTTTGCTCTCCTTATGTACTGCTGGCGCATTATCAGGAAATGCAATGGGCAGCCGAGTGTGGTGTCGACCCAAATCTCGTCCGAGTCTCCGTAGGACTCGAGGAAACCGGGGAACTGCGCGAAACCTTTGAAAAAGCCCTCAAGGCTGCAGAGGCCGTGTCAGTTCTGCAGAACTAAGCCGATGCATTAACAGAATGCATAGTCACAGACGGTAATGGGGTTATTGTCAATGCCACATTTCCTGACCATATGCTCTGGGGGTATGGGCCTAAGACTGGATCTGTCACATGAGCACCAAGAAAAGTTTCCATCCTTATAGAATCTCTTACAATTGATGCTGGCAGGTGTTTCTGTGAAGTCAGCTGGAAAGAAACCTCAATAGATCGTGTTGAATAGACCAGCTTACAACAGTATTGTTTCCGATTCTCTAATTCGTATTCATGGCGCAGGTTGGGTTGGCAGGTTCGACCAAACTGTCAACGAAGGACAGTAGATTATTATGCAGCATGAGATTCATGTAGCGTCTCACATGATTGTGCAAGGTTGGTTAACATAGTCGACGCCATAATCCTCAATATAGCGCTCAACCTCATTTGCATGTTGTTTTTCCTTCACTTCCTTGGGAAAATATTTTTTGAGATACTTCGCGAGATCCCAATCGAGGTTGTCTTCAAACTCATCAGCACGTATCCTGGCAAACCACGGAGCTCATGTACATACCTAAGCACGCGTCCATTACAACGTCCGCTCTGCACAAGGGACAATGCCTCTCGCGGCGGCGTTGAATTTTCACAACGCAGCGTATGCAAAAAATGTGCTGACAAGCCAAGCGTACCGGGCGGTATGCAATAGAAAAGCAAACCGGACAGAGATAATCATTGATTTGCGGCACAACCGACACGAGGTTCTGCGAAATCTCCGAGCAGATGTCTTTGGCTATACTTCCAGTCAAGAGTCGATCAGATCGTAGAGCTGTCGGGAATTCGGCAGAAACTCCTAATGATGTTCTCTTGTCGAATTCTGGGCGCGTTAGTGCCAGGTCAAGAAGAGTATGGATGGGATCGGGTCGGTAGACTTACTCTTCAGGATTTTATATACGGCAAGGCGATTTAGTTCCTGGAATTGAAGGTTTGTCAATAGACTCGCGTTGAGGTTGAGAAACCGTGTGAAAGCAACGCGACTTTCACGAAGCTTGAAGCCTTTGGCGAGTTGGCGTTTCTCAACTTCATTCTGAAACCACTGCAGCTGCTTGAGCGCAGTCTGGCTAGACCTGAGACCATGGTCTTGTTCATTAGTGGCGAAGAATACTTGAGCATCGAGGTACAGTTCAAAGATATGTCGCCACCGCGCCAGATCAGTTCTTGAAAACCGACTCGGTTGGGATACGGAGGAAACTTCCTTGCCGAGCTCTTCAATAACTGCAGCCATATTTTGACGTTCCTGGGCTTGAAGCTCGTCAAGACGATCTACATCATTCTGCAGCATAGCAAAGAATTCCCCATCAAAAACCAGAGGCAATTCGATAGTTTCGTAGCCACCTTGCAAAGCGCCCGGAGGTCGTGTAGCCGATATTGACTCGCCCATGATGTCAGCGGTGGGCTCGATAGTAGAAGGCTCAGGATTTGGCTCAGAATCTGGTTTGCGCTTATTGGACAGGTCGTGAACGATTCTGTCGAGGAAGCGACGAGATGCGGGCGTCAACGAAGCGTCAACCACGACGCCATCCTGGAGGTGTAAGGTGACCGTCAATCGAGGGCGAATTTGATGCGATTCGGCGGTAGCTGGAGATGCAACTGTTAGCGAGTCTACCTTTCAAAGATGCTAAACGCTCGCATGCATGTCTCCACCAAGGCTATGGATATGCGCACGTTTAAGATGGTAGGTTAGAGCGACAGGTGATGACTCCTCAGAAGGTTTCAGCAGGGCCCTGAGTGTCTCGGGATCGAGGCCGTATTCTTGAAGCTCGCGAGTAACGTGCTTCAAACATTTCTTCAATTGGCCATAGGGAATGGCCTGGTCAACCCAATGAGAAGGAAAATCTGTAGTAGATCGAAGAAGACGGCTGGGTCAGCGACGACTGGTCAAGCGTTCAGGTCGTGCGAAGCGGGAAAGGGGATGTTTTCTTGCTTACTCTGACTGGCTAGGGAATCCTTGAAGCTGTGGGCGAACTTCATGGCAGGCGAGACGGGTCACACTGGGACTGGAACGGAGAGCAAATGCACAGCTGCAGACATGCATGGAAGATCCAGCGTGGGGCACGAAAAGACAAGCGATCGGCGGTCGAGGTGGGTTGGCGCAATACAGCAGTGTTCTTTATGGGGGAACGCGAGCGCAAGGACGATAGATTGTGCCTGGTGAGACTGAGGATAATGTTCAGGAGGGTGGCACTTTACGAAGAGGAAGGGAAGTCTTTTGTATGCACTAGCCGTTGTGGTATCCGTCGTTAGCCTCGACTTCTGCCATGTGCCATATTGCCTCATTAGTAGCCGCAGGTTTCCGGTCTAGGCTCTTGAGAATGCAGCTCTTGGCCCAACTGGCACCGGGGCCCTTCATCGAATCAATGATGATGGCTGCTTGACCGAAGCCAAGATTGGCTGGGTTTACGCCACCCGAGGGGTCAGGCTTCGGCCTGCCCTGGTCGGTTCAGCGCCACGAATAAGAGTGTTTATTTGCTGCCCACCATGCCACTGCTGCTGGAAGAAGCCGTAGCTTGTGGAGGGAAAGAAAGAAACAGAACGAAAGGAGAGGCAGCAGATAAGCAAGAAAGGGAGGAGGAGAAGACCGGTCCGAAAAACAAAAGACCGGATATGATTGTGTAGCACCTCACGTACCGTACCGTACCGTACCTTACCTTTAGGTAAAGCATTACAGGCACCAATCTTGACGAGAGTCAAGGTCACCCACCTCCTGACGAGTAGGGTACCTAAGTTGTCTTATGTAGGCAAGATAGGCACTAACACCACAGGAGCATCCAGAACATGAGATTATATCCAAGCCTAAATCTAAGAAGCCGACACGAGTAACGTTCTTAGAAGGGTATTGCATCTCATTCCAAAAGCCATGTCCTAGTCCTACCCGGAATTCATTTGCGAGTACCTAAGAATGCCAGGAAGCAATTCCAGCAACAGACGAACGGCCCATGCAGGCTTAGAAGAAGGCACGAGACCCTCCACTTGCACAGGTAGAACACGTGCCCAGGAACAGTTGTACAAGAAAGCCATTGCAGTATATTCATTTATTTGTCAATGTACAGGGCTTTCACAGCTTAATCCGGCACGCTCCTCGCTACCTTGCCAAGCGCAGCCGTAAGGTCAGCCAGCTGGGTGTGGGAAACCCGGGGCGTAGCGATCCCGTGCGCCGTTGTGGTGTCGGCCGGGCCAAAGTATACTGATGTATCGCAGCATTCCCTGATCCGGCTAAGCTTGCGCTTTTAAGCTTGCCAGGTAATACAGTGTACTTAGCGCTACCTCCACGCACTACGAGATCAGGGAATATTTCTCATTATGAGTCCATCGAAACGTGGGTGACTCAGTTCATGTGGAAAATCAACCGACCCTCCATGGATACCGCACCGCTTATTCCAGTAAACTTAGCTTGCGGCACTGGCACGCATTCTTTGTCAATACCTTAAATCAGTTGAGGTCCCTGAAAGTCGTAGACTAAGCGGCGTCCGACACCACACCTCGTCGGTTTGGGTCAATTTCATCGCTCAAAATTCATACATTACTGAGGTAACCAACACCCATTATGGGAGCTGGTCAGTCCTCAAATCATAGTGACGCCGCTGGCGCCACTCAACAACCACAGAAAACTTGCTACTATGACCTTCTTGGCGTCGAGCGCCAGGCAACTGACGACGAGCAAGTCTCCTACTTTTCTACGCACGCAACAGGTGCAAGATCTGCTAACACGAGTTGGACAGAATCAAAAAAGCTTACCGCAGGAAGGCCCTGGAGCTTCATCCAGACCGTAATCTTAATGATGTCGAGTCGGCTACCAAGAGATTCGCCGAGATCCAGTCCGCTTACGAAGTTCTCTCCGACCCGCAAGAGCGTGCATGGTACGACTCACATCGGGATGCCATTCTGAATGGACTAGATGGCCAGCCAGAAGGCACCGAGCCACCCACCTTCCGCAATGTCCGTCTTACTTCCACTGAGGAGATCATGGGTCTCATCCGGAAATTCAATGCCACTGTTCCCTTCACGGATGAGCCCAACGGTTTCTTTGGCATTGCAAGAGAGACATTCGAACATCTAGCTTTGGAAGAAGAGGCTGCCGCTGAATTCGATGGCGTTGATTGCGTCGACTACCCAACATTTGGATCTTCAGACGATGGGTACGAGGACGTTGTACGGCCTTTCTACGCTTGCTGGGCTAGCTTCTCTACCACCAAATCATTCTCATGGAAGGACAAGTATCGGCTCTCCGACGCCCCTGATCGGCGAATTCGGCGTCTGATGGAAAAGGAGAACCGAAAGTGCCGAGACGACGCTGTGCGCGAGTTCAATGACGCTGTTAGATTCCTTGTCACATTTGTGCGAAAGCGGGACACCCGTTACATCCCCAATTCTCAGAGCGAGGCCGAGCGTCAAAAGTCGCTGCGCGATGCCGCGGCTGCCCAGGCTGCTCGCTCGCGTGCTGCAAACCAAGAGAAGCTTGCTGCTTTCGAGGTTCCCGATTGGGCTCAGTCAAAGGACACTGATCCCTTGTCGGACCAGTTCTCCTTATCCGAGGAGGAGTCGGAAGTTGAAGTGCTAGAATGCGTCGTTTGCAACAAAACTTTCAAAAGCGAGAAGCAATTGGAGGCTCATGAGCGAAGCAAGAAGCATGTAAAGGCTGTCCAGCAACTGCGTCGTCAGATGAAGAAGGAGGGCACCGAACTTGATCTTGAATTAGAGGAGCCAACAGAAGCAGGACAGGAAGCCCTTCAGGAATCTCCACCAGCCTCATCCGGTTTGGCCAAGCCGAGCACAGACGTACCGGCTGAATCAGACACGAAGAAATCAGCAGATTCTACCGAAGAGCCCGACAGTGGCCGGTCTTCCCGGAGCTCGACTCAGGCGCTGGACAGCGACGACTACGCTCCCAGGAGTGCGGTGGAGGAGCGTATCCTGTCCAATCCGCCGAGCGAGACAAAACCAGACTCATTTAGTGACGCCATTCATAACGCACTATCAGATTCCACTCAAGACTTAACATTGGAAGACATTGCGCCAAAGAAGAAAGTTGGCAAAGCCAAGGCGAAGAGGGAAAAGAAGGCGGCTGCCCTCCGCACCCAAGAGAACGATGTGGTATGTATAGCGATTCTTGTCCACTCAAAGATTTCTATTGACGTTCGTAGCATCGTTGTTCTGTCTGTGATGAGGCATTCTCTTCAAGATCCAAACTTTTTGCTCACATCCGTGATGAAGACCATGCAGCGCCAGTGGTAAAACCTGCTGCTGGAGGAAAGAAGCGTCGTTGAGGGACATCACTCATGTTGGGCCGAACTGTACACGAGTGGTCGACTTGTGCCTTTGCAAAGCCACTACTCTATCAAATACTTACAAACCTCAGGAAACGCCTGCAAACACCTTCCTTCCCGTACATCAACCAAAACGAAGAAAAGAAACTGCATGCCTCGCTCTGCTATTGCGCGATCCGCAAGAGATTCCCGAACAAATGCGGCGTGCGAGCCTCTCTAACCTGATAGAGACACTATGACCGAATACCGCCCCTGCAGGACACGATGGCGTGTTGAGAAATCGGTTCGGGATTACTGTTGTCCCCCGCATCATCGCTTGAGAGTGCAAATCCAATAGCGCCAAGAAATGGGAAAGTAATCGGCCCAGGTTCACGTGTCAGGCGTGGCATCGTTATCGTCATCGTCGCTCAGTATTTCTACTTCGTCAATCGCCCCCGCCCTGCCTTCTCCTAAGCCCTGTAGAATAGGGTCTTGATCTGCAACGTGGATTATGGATTTCCCTTGAACGTGTTTGACGCACCGTCGCCACTCGACCCAATCGTCCTCGTTGCGGATAAGGAAGCCTATCAACATGCTAGGGTCCATTTCCCGTATGTGGACTCGCCGCAATCTCGCCGTATGGCAGGAGTCTACCTCATCATCCGTATAATTCGCAGGTGACTCGTGATACGGCAACGCTTTCCTGGTGTAATGAGGGTCGAGGTAGAAAAGATGGGCGCCTTGGGCTGCACCCTGAGCCCCAACAAAGTAGTGGGATGAAGATGGCCGGCCGCTTGACAATAGGTTAGATAAAAGGTGGTTCTGGCTCAATACGATTCCACGTACCCAGCAATTCCAACAGATTGTGGCATTTGCAGCGAGGCGACCAGCGCCTCCCAATAGACCGGGTTGATCTTGTCAATGCCCAGGCGTGTCCCAACTAGGATTAATGTCGGATGAAATTGATCCCCATTTGGCTTGGCGATGTTCATGAAACTATCCTCATAGACATCTGCACCATCACCAGTAGAGTAAACCCGAAGCGATGGTTCGTAGGCGTTGACCAATGCCCTGCGTACGTAAGACAAATGCTTGAGTTTACAAGACGTATATGAATCAAAATGCAAGACCTACTGAATGCAGCGAGCAGTGGCAGATGGGCCAAACCACTCCCCTGGATACTTCCCACAGGCAGTCGCTCCATGACGCACGAAATTATGTATAGAATAGGGTGCTTTGGGGTCGTCCGCGAATAGCTTGATAAGGCCTCGTTCTGCATCAGGATTGCTCCCCCTTCGCCATTCTAGGTTCAGGTATTAGAATCATCCAGTAAATATTGACGATTTAAACTTGATCATACCTCGCCCAAAGTGAAGTGTTGCCAGGGTGTTGGCTAATAGACTCTGGCCAGAGCGAATCATGCAACCCCAACCACTGTCGGATGAAAATCCTGTCTGATCAACAAGCTGGCTTCGAATTCTCATGGAAAATGATAGGGCAGATGAAGCCTTCGGATCGCTAGATCTAGGTATAGATTCGAAGTCGGATCGGTACGTCATCCAGAACCTCGACTCGAAATCATCCAGAAATGCTTGCGGCCAGCCGCCTTCTTGTCCGGGGTCTTCATATGCCAGAGATGATGAGAAGCTGCTGGATGTTGAATCTGGTGGGGTATCAGGTGCCTTGACAGAGGGTGTCGCTGTGGTGTTTGGGATAGCATCGTCTGGTGGCGAGGCTCCCAAAGCCGGCTTGGACATCGCATGTACATTGTTACTTTCGCGTTTCAAGTCGTCGTTGGCGGTTCGAGGGCGCTTCGCATCTGTAAGCTTATAGGAACGACCAAGACACCATACAGGTTGGTCGAGGTTGCGATCATTGACAGGTTCTGGATCCCAGAACAACTGGACAATACGTCGGTAGGGGCCCAGGTCGACGTTCGCCATGGCGGACTCCATATGACGTTGAAGCTTCTTGGCCGGCTCTTTATTGCAGATAAAATCTTGATAAAGCAATCGTGGACTGTAGGCTGAAGATCTAGATTAATATGAAGGCGTCAGCTGGATACGGTCTCGTTGTATGTGACATGTGGTTGATGATGCGCCCGTCCCGTGACTCGCAACATGCGATGGAGGGGAGCGAGGCCAAGAGGCGTGGTAGGCAGCCGAGGCGGGCGAGTGACGGCCAAGGTACTTGATGTCAAGGCAGCGTACAGAGGTAGAGAGGTCGGTACCTTTAGGATCCTGTAAATTAAGGCGATTGGGGTAAGTGCGGTCGGTACCTTAGACAACGCACATGCAACAAGTATTTTGTCCCCGAATCTCCCAGTTCAGAATACAGAAACAGAATGCCATACGCCTTTTCAATAGGCACTGAGATAGGGAAGGAGTCTCAAGCGGCAGGCTGAATATGACGTTGCGTCGAGGTAACATTTCCAGGCAGGAGGTAGGATGCGGCACTCTCAAGGCCTGTATGCTCTGAACATGTACCTCACGATACCTGTGTCAGTGAATCGGGTGGCGGGCACTGTACCGAAAGTGGCTCCTTGACCTGTTGCGCCTATCTCGAGGACCATGCACATGCCGACGTCTAAAGTAAGGTATCATGCCGGGATTTAAAGTTGGCAATTCGATCCAATCAATATCATCGGCGTGGTGTCGTGGTCTAAATCACATCCCAATTATATTCATAACCGTGGGGAAATATGCAGTATGTCTGCGGCATGCACCAACTGGCCATTACTGCCTGTTGCACAGCGCTTCGATTTCGAAGCAAGGTTGTTTTGAGCTTGTTGAAGCCCAGTTACAGGGGGGGCATACGTACCAGATGGGCAAACGTCCCTCAAGAGTCGAGGAGAACGCCAGGTGCAGATGCAGATGGGTTGTCCCCATCACAACATCCGACCACAAGGTAAGCCACACTCGCCGATATAAAGGAGCTTTCACATTGACATTTCGAATGCTCAAATAAATTCACCAGGAAACACGCGGCCTTCTGTTTTACCGCGCTACCACAAACTGACTTTATTCCGTGGACTGCCTTGGGCGACGCTGTAACGTTGTCATTCACGCGAGGCGGGCACGGTACGTGGGGATTTAGGCACCCTCCCCACTATAATCTTAGCGCTTGCAATGACATAAAAGAGCTTTGGTGTTACTAAAGGCACGTACTTCGCTCACACGGGAAGCTGTGCTCCAGTGTTTTGCCACCGAATGAAACCCAACATTGCTGCCGTCACATCACTCTGGCATATTATGGAGTTCTACGACGTGTGAACCTCATCACTATGCCGCGAAACAACAGAGGAGCAAGAGGTTCGAGAGGGGGTCGTGGTGGCCGAGGCAGTCGTGGCGGTCGATTCACTCCTCAAAATCGCCCCCATCTTGAGCCGTCAACGTCTAACGGTGCATGTGAGATCCCATACTCGTCGACATGAGTACAGTGCTCCCAGTGCTACTGGGGTGCATGTTGCGATTTGGAGTATTTTACTGAGTTTCTCTAGCATTTGGAGGTTTCACTCTGGCTGATGAAGCTCGTCAAACCTCGCAGCGAGATCACTCTTTTTGGGCCAGCAGCAACAGTCTTCGAAGCAAACCGGTTTCGTTTATCAGTGCCGGAACGAGCGAGCCTCTGAAGCAACTGGAAGACCTTGTCGTCCAGACGACACTTGACAACCAAAACGGTTCCAAGTCTAGGGCCGTAATTGAAGAAGTTTCTCAAGAAGCTCAGTCCTCGCAAACAACGTCCTCACCAACAGTTCAAGGACTTCAGGAAGTTATCATTTCCGAGAATTCAGAGAGCCTGTCAAATGAACCAGTAATGCAAGTGACCCCGGATGATATAGAAGCACCGGTAGCGCAGCAGCAGCCGCTCTTCGTCATCGACGTTACTGGGGAAGCCCCATTGGACCCTTCGGACAGATATGTACCGAATCCAACTCAAGCACCATCCCAAAGCATAAGTTCCAGCGACGACGAAGTCATTTTGTTTAAGGGACGCAATGGCCGACGGCAAAGGGACAATCCAAGTCAAATATCACTCGCCCAGATCCACACAGAAATTCAAGTTGTCGAGGAGGAAATGCTTAAGCCGACAGAGACACTACATGTTGGTCATACTGAGCGACGTCAATCCCGTGGCTCTAGCCGAAGCAAGAAAATCTCGCGATCAGGAAAAGATGAGGAAGATGCATTGATTGCTGATTATATCGCCAACATGCGGGAAAATGGAGAGACTGACGATTTTATACTGCAAGCAACATACAGCGGACGTGACCTGGGCGGCACGGACAACGATGTTGCGTCGGATTCTGGATTGTCGGATAAGGGTCACAACCGCGAGAACGCATCCAACCACCATGGGATGGCTGGTCAGAAGCCACGAGATACAACCCTTTCCACAGGAGAAACCACCACGTTGCCGTCAGATGTGTATCGGTCAGAGAGCGAACTCGACGACGATACACTCAAGCAGCTTCTTGCAGGGCATGATCCGACAATGGGCCCATCAGCAATGTTTGGACCTGATGATTCAGACTCAAGCGATAGTGACTCGTCCGATGACTCTCCAACTCATGAAACTGTTGCGCAAGTTGAGGATTTCGATTTCATGGATTGGCAACGACCAAGTCTCCGTCGCAGGAAGGCTAAGGGAGCCCGCAGCCAGATTTCATTCGGAGTGTCGGATTCTGAGCTTGAGCAAACCATGCAAGCAGCTTGGAAAAACGACCGTCTTAAGAAATCGCAACGCAAGAAGCAACGTGAAGAGCTGCGAGCTTTAGGCCTACTAGGTCAGACTAAACCAGGCAATTTAAGGGTCAAGTATCCTAAAGGAATGAGCTTAGAGGAGGTCAGTGAGGAAATGAGATCTTTCCTACAAAGCGCCCAAGAGACGTGAGTGTCCCCTTTTTTATCAACTTAAACCCTTTCGTCAATCTCACACAATTCTAGTCTCACGCTTCCACCGATGGACACGCATGCGCGAAAAATGATACACGAGCTCGCCAACAAATTTAACATTAAATCGAAATCCACAGGCAAAGCCGAACAGCGTAGGCCGGCGTTATACCGCACGCTCCGCACTCTACCGTATGTAGAATCAACCTTCGACCAGGCAGTCAGCCGAATCAAACGCCGGTATTTCCCTCGTCAGGATCTGAAAGGAAAGGTCAAGCACGGCCCACGATTACCGCCAGCTCGAACAAATCATGCCGCTGCGACATATCGCGATGGCGAGGTTGTCGGGGCGGCGGCGCCAGAACTGGGTAGTGAAAATCGCGGTCGTGCCATGCTGGAGAAGATGGGATGGAGCAACGGAACTGCCCTTGGAGCCACGCACAACAAGGGTATTTTACAGCCTGTGACGCATACCATGAAGAGGAGCAAAGCCGGTTTAGCTTGACATGTCGCCGGCGGCTGGCACCTGCTCGGTGCTGTCTGGTCATGCGTTGACGGCTATGGTGCATATTAGCTTTGCACGACCACATGAACGATAGATAAAGTTAGAATGTGCAAGAATTCATTGAATCGAGTTCCCTATTCTCGATGTTTATTGTACAACCGCGAACCCCGTTGACCCTGTGAAGACATTGCCCCATAAAGCAAAACCATCCGTAACGCATTAAAGATCCCCAAGTACTCGGGGCGCGTGGTGCGCCCTCTGCGGGGTCTCAGATCATGACACCCTAATGCCACGCAAAAAACACGAATTCAAAAAAGGCTCGAATTGAGAAGCACTTCGTCAAATAGCTTATTTCGTGGACGAAGAGTACTTGGTGACGGCCTTGGTGCCCTCGGACACGGCGTGCTTGGCAAGCTCACCAGGCAGGATCAGGCGAACAGATGTCTGGATTTCACGGGAAGAGATGGTGGACTTCTTGTTGTAGGCGGCAAGCTTGGAGGCCTCAGAGGCGACGCGCTCGAAGATGTCTGCATTGTTCCATGTTAGAGGTAATGCTTCATAACGTGCGGTTCGGGTGAACATACCGTTGACGAACGAGTTCAGGATGGACATGGCGCGGTTGGAAATACCGGTGTCGGGGTGGACCTGCTTGAGGACTGTTGTACAATGTTAACAAGCTGTTGTGAAATCCGGTCTGAAGCCAGTGCGTCGGCAGGGCGCGCCGGTTCGGGACAAACAACTCACCCTTGTAGATGTAGGAGCTGTAGGTCTCCTTGCGGGTCTTGGAGCGCTTCTTCTTGTCGCCAGAGGCAGCGGTCTTCTTGCCGGCATCCTTCTTCTCGGGAGCCTTGCTGGCGGTGGCGGGGGCCTTAGAGGCGGGCTTCTTGTCAGCAGCCTTGGGAGCCATTTGTGCGGTGATGAAAAATTCGTGTGAGAATGTGGTTTGAGAAAAATTGGTAAGTTGTGTCAAAAAGACGAGTGAGTTAAGGTCAACGGTATGCAGCGGTTGTGGTGGATGAAAGAAGAGAGGTTGAAGGCGGAGGGAGAGGGCTCTGGGGGTGGGCTGGGTTTTTGTAGCTGGGCGCGCTATGCTCGCGGCTGGTTACTGATTGCTGGGGGGAGTGGTGGTGCAGAAGTGGGCGGCGTCGTCGCGGTTGCGCGCGTTGGCCAGTCGCGCTAGCGGTACGTACCTTTTTCGGGGTGGGTGTTTTCCCCAACCATGTGTGGCTGGTGATTAAATCCTAGTCGTACCCGATAGCCACGATGTGCATCCACCTCCGCCTTCATCACGTTGCCTACCCTATGGACATTTCATTCCAATATCTGCGTCCAAATAGAGCAGTACTGGTGGGCTTTCGTCACTTTACAGCCGGAGTTACGCTTGTATGTATCCTTGCATTATGATACACAACTTTGCGAGCGCTCTGTATGATACTATGAAGACTTTGGTCCAATTAGTTAACGCAAATCTAACGATTCATACTCGGCGAGCAAATTACTTCATTGGCATCTGCAAGCCTGTCCTAGAAAATTCGTGAAATCACAAGTCAAACATGCAATGTCTGACCGAGCTGCATTGCCGCGACAGAGTGGGGCCGGGAATCGTTGTTGCAAAATGGATACTGCACAATATTCCTAGGACATTTTCTCTGCCTGAAACTGGAAAGCCCGTTTAATTCCTCACTCGACATCCTTGTCACATAAACACCTTTTTTTAATTGGCTCAGATATCAGATTTGCTTATGCCTAATCTGGCAAGTTCAAGTCCGTAGGCTTGGTCAGACAACCACGACGTTCGCATCTAGCCCAAGCTGGCCTTACCCACCGACTATGCAAGCATTAGTTCGCTAGCGAGTGTCGTCATCTAGCATATGTATCTACCGTACTACCTCTCACCACTGCTCGGGGCTTCAACCACAGAGACAGGACTCACAGAGAACGTGAGCCTTTCGGATATGGTACGTACGATCAACGAGTTGCCCTAATTACCACGTACGTAGTAGCTCCCATGCAGCGTCGAGAATACAGTAAAAGGTCCAATACCAGGTGCACAACCATAATCCAATTCGATATAATGAGTAGAGAGTCACCCGAAAGAAACAAGCGGTTTGCCATCGGAAGGGCGAGGCAATCAGAGTATGGAGAACACCGTGTCTGGGTTTGACGATGGGGGATTGATTTCTCCGCCAACCTGGCAGGGTGATATATTGCCAAGACGTGGAAGACAACATTATCACCAGGTGACATGCGCTTTACATGGAAAATTTGGAACAAAGATGTGCTTCAACAATGTAACCTAACTTGGGAATCTGTGGACGACGGGAGTGACTGTATTAGATGGGACCAAAACGAATAAGGAAATGGAACCTGTCCACTTGGTTCGTTGACATCGCCAAATGAAAGGGCAGACACAGGACGACAACGCAAGCCATGAAGCACATGGGGGCCTGTGGCTGGTGTGGGTACCGTGTCGTGCCGAGAGTCGCGTCTACCTTGCCTGGTGCTGCAGTGGTCCCTGGCGCGGCTG
The DNA here is from genome assembly GCA_003012165.1 of Paramyrothecium roridum. NCBI lineage: Eukaryota > Fungi > Ascomycota > Sordariomycetes > Hypocreales > Stachybotryaceae > Paramyrothecium > Paramyrothecium roridum. The sequence goes on from PXOD01000222.1 coordinate 33,441, forward strand.
CGGGACAACTGCGGGCTCTGCACGCCTGCCACTTACCTTTTCCTGCGCCTGCCACCTACCTTAGCTGGTTGTTTTTATTTGGTACACCCATTTTTCCCAACGCAGCCTAGCGCCAAAACCGCGCTACAGTTGAGTGATTCGTGATCACGGCTGCAACGCGCCAAAAACTACTTAACCTCCACGCCCCCCGCTGACCTCAACTCTTTCACCTAACCTTCATCATTGCCATCTTCCCACAGCTATCATTTCCAGACCAACGGTCATACCTCGACGTATTTTCGACAACCTTTTTAACTCAACCTCTCACTCCCCAAATCACTCAAAATGACCGGCGGTGGCAAGTCTGGTGGCAAGGCCTCTGGCTCCAAGAACGCCCAATCGTAAGTAGCTCCCATCCGCAACATAACGCGTCCTTCCGTGAGCTTACCTGCTAATGCACGTATAGTCGTTCGTCCAAGGCTGGACTCGCGTTCCCCGTTGGTCGTGTCCACCGTCTCCTGCGAAAGGGCAACTACGCCCAGCGTGTCGGTGCCGGTGCCCCCGTTTACCTGGCCGCTGTCCTCGAGTACCTGGCCGCTGAAATTCTCGAGCTCGCTGGTAACGCCGCCCGCGACAACAAGAAGACCCGTATTATTCCCCGTCATCTCCAGCTCGCCATCCGAAACGATGAGGAGCTGAACAAGCTTCTGGGCCACGTCACCATCGCCCAGGGTGGTGTCCTGCCCAACATCCACCAAAGTGAGTCAAGTAGTCACCGTCGTCTTCGCTCACCGACTAACGTGATTCTCCCTAGACCTCCTGCCAAAGAAGAGCGGCAAGGCTGGCAAGAACTTGAGCCAGGACATGTAAATGCGTCTTTTGGTTCTGCTTTCTTGCGAATGTTGGTTGCTTTGGGTTGTCATGACAAGGGGTCACGGTTCAGGGTTCACGGTTGCTCTTTATATTTTTGCGTCAGGGTTGTACAATAATCCCCCACGGCTATGGTCATGAATGAGAATAACATAAGTCAAATACTATATTGTGCCTGTGAAGTTAGACTGTTTGTCTGGTGGTTTCCGATGTCTGTCCTGATTTGTGAGCTTGTTCACAATAGTATTATGTGTTTGTTTAGGCGCTGCTGTCGCGTGTGCCGGTGCGGCTATGTGGCATTACATGATGGTTCGAAATTCAGGATTCATAGACAAGTCGAGTGTATATTATGCTCGTTTCGCGTCTAAAGTACTTGCATTGAGACTACCAAGCTCTATTCCATTATGTACATGCTCCCTGTTTTTGCATAATTGATCACAATTGTCTCAGTGCTTATTCGCCGCGAATGGTGGTGCTGTAAACGAAATAATCAGTACCCGTAAGATTGCAATGCATATGTTTCGTGTAAGGATCTAGCGTAAAACACTCACGGTCAAGAACTGGGGATGGCAGGTTTCGCTCGTATTTGGATCCTGTGTCACGTTAGTTTTTAACTTTACCAGTTTGTGACAGGTTCCTTACCTCCAGGAGCAGTAGGATGAATGTAGGGATCGGGGTGTTTCCAGCTTTCCAACAGCTTTTCGGTTTCCGACAGAAGTGCCTAAGCGCTGTGTCAATATTTGGGGTTGTTTTATGCGTCTTTGTTTAGGGTTACCCTCTGTTGTCTTGGGTCCGTTACGTTCCGATTAGCTTCGAAGAGTGAGCGGATGTAGAGTGCCTGTCCACGCCATAGGTGTCGGTGTACAGCCCAGTCCAGCGCCAGCTTCAACGAGCGGCGGTAGAGCGACCTATTCGTCGACCGGAGTCAGTAAAGGAGGTTTGGGGGTTCAATGGGCTTCGATGATTTGGTAGACTGACAGTGCTGCACGTCGCGACGACATAGTGATTGACGGGCTAGGTCGTCAGATGTTGGCCACGGTGGCCGCCGGGTAAAGCTAGGCGAACGGGTATCCTTCGACTTGGGTGGGAGAGCCCTGCGGTGAGTGCTCTAGCAATCTCAATTGGCGGTTTTGGGGGCGCGGTCTGCTTCGTGAGCTCTACAGTTGTGAGCTTCGTCCCTCAACTTCCAAATAGTGTCGTTCCAAGGCGGATTGCAGTAGTCATTGCGTGCCTTAGCGCCTTTGCCTTGGTTACTCCGGGGTTTAGCCGTTGCTTAGCCGAAAGATGACGGTTTGCTATCGGCAGCTTCATCATTGGTCAATGCCAATTGTAGCAGCATCAAATTAAGCAAGCAATTGCTGTGAGTATTGCACAAAATCTGGATAAACCCGTTCATAACTGCGCGGAACATGATTCTACGATACCTACAGCCCAACTAGAACTACGAAACCCCGAGAGCGCAAAGGCCCCATGTACCAAGTTCTGCCTTGTTCTCTCACCATGCTCCTCTCAAGTGTTATTCATTCATGGCTCTATAGGGTAACCACAGTACTCGAGTAGGGTGACAGGTGGCTTGTCAACGCCCAGCTCATGGTAGGTTGTGCTTGGTTGTGACTGCTGAGTTGCCCAATTTGACGTCTTAGTACACTGGGCAAGATCACTCACTTGGGTGTGAAGCGACTGGCAAAGCTGTATCGTCTCACCGCCGATCCCTCAGTCTGCGAATCAAGCTCTAACAAGCTCGAGGAGAACCGTGTTCCCACAGAGCGCAGCAACCTAGCCGTGTTCTGATATTCTTGCACATCTTAGCAGGCCCCATGCGTGGTGGTTGTGGTGGCCCTCACGGACCCAACATTCGACGAGCGCACTAATAGGAGTGCTATCACGGGTGAAGCCGGTCCCAGGTGGCCCCCCTTGCCCAGGCGAAGCTGCAACAGATTCGGGTCAGAGCGCTAGCTAGGATACTTTACGCATGCGTGGCACCAGTACTGCTGGGTATATATCGGCGGAAAATCGCAGTTTGATGACCTGTGAGTACATAACTCGGTTACCGAGGAACGGACATTTCAGGTACCGCTTTTTTTTCTCCTTGACCTTCCGACCAAGCTCTCCCTAAGGTCGAGTTATTTCGAGCAATCCGTCCGCCCGGCCGCTTCTGGTTCTGCCTCTTGCCAACAACAAAAGTCCTCACTGACGTCGACTCTCACAGTACAACTCTTTGCCATTCTGTCAAACCTTGAAACCCTTACTATGTTTTCGCGTCGACTCGTGACCGCCAGCCGTTTGGTGGCGCTGCGCCCTCTGAGGCCCCGACAACACCTTGTGATGACGCCGGCCATGATGCAGACTGTCCGAAACTACGCAGACAAGGTGGTGAAGGTGCCTCAAATGGCCGAGTCGATATCCGAGGGCACACTCAAGCAATTCTCCAAATCCATTGGCGACTTTGTCGAGCAGGACGAGGAAATCGCAACCATCGAAACCGACAAGGTGATGCGAACCGACCACGCTCCAAACGGACTATGCAATACTGACTGATCGCAGATTGATGTGGCTGTCAATGCCCCCGAAGCTGGTGTTATCAAGGAGTTCCTTGTTAGCGAGGAGGATACTGTTACTGTTGGCCAGGACCTGGTTCTTCTTGAGCTAGGTGGAAGCCCGTCTTCTGGTGATAAGTCTGAGTCATCGTCTAAAGAGACAGAAGCTTCAACCCAGAAGTCGGAGCCCGAGACGAAACCGGAGCCCAAAAAACAGGAGACTCAGACCGAATCCAAGCCCGATTCTAAGTCCGCTGCGCCACCCGCAAGCAAGCCGGAGCCTACGAAGGAGACCGAGAAGAAGCAGCCAGCGAACAAGCAGCCAGAGCCCCAGCAAGCATCAACATCCGCGCCAGCCGCAGGAAATCGCGAGGAGCGACGCGTAAGTGGATATGCGTCGCCTAATTCATGTTCATGCCTATTAATAATAGCCTTATAGGTCAAGATGAACCGTATGCGCCTTCGTATTGCCGAGCGTTTAAAGCAATCCCAGAACACCGCCGCTTCCCTCACCACCTTCAACGAAGTGGACATGTCAAACATCATGGAATTCCGCAAGCTTTACAAGGATGATGTGCTTAAGAAGACAGGTGTTAAGCTGGGCTTCATGAGCGCATTCTCTCGCGCTGCGGTGTTGGCCATGCGCGATATCCCTGCTGTCAATGCCTCTATCGAAGGCCCCAACGGAGGAGATACCATTGTCTACAGGGATTACGTAGACATCAGTGTTGCTGTAGCTACGGAGAAGGGACTCGTTACCCCAGTGGTCCGCAACACCGAATCATTGGACTTGGTCGGAATCGAGAAATCGATCGCTGATATGGGCAAGAAGGTAAGTCTACTTGAACTCCTTACTGATAGTATATTGGTGTTATTCGCTTGAACTCGCCGTTAACATGGAATGTAACACAGGCTCGCGATGGAAAACTCACGATCGAGGACATGGCTGGTGGTACTTTCACCATCAGCAACGGTGGTGTGTTCGGCTCCCTTATGGGTACTCCAATCATCAACCTTCCACAGAGTGCCGTACTTGGACTTCATGCCATCAAAGAACGCCCCGTTGCCGTCAATGGCAAGGTGGAGATTCGGCCTATGATGTACCTTGCTCTTACTTACGACCATCGCCTCCTTGACGGCAGGGAAGCCGTTCAATTCTTGGTCAAGGTGAAGGAATACATTGAAGACCCCAGGCGCATGCTTTTGTAATATGATCCTAGCCATGTCGAACAATGACGGAAGCTCTGATCACAAAGCAAAGCAGTCCAGCTCGCTTGAGTCGTGAATATATCTTTTTTTTAGCCGGGATTCCTGTACAATAGAGGTTGATACAACAGCTACGAGCCAAATGGGACGGCTGGTGACCTAAGACGAGTCGCAAGTGTAATAATCTTAAAGTTCGAAGATGGAACCATCAGTTATATTTATACAATTCCACGCGTTGAAGTTCCTCCAAAACCAACCCGCCAAAACCAAGCAAAAGCAATAATGGCTCATTTCGACAATGAATATTGCCATGCGGGCCAAAAGTCTTTGAAGGCGGGCCGTACAGAGGCGTTATATTTCAGGTATTGGTTATATGCTTCATGGAACGCAGACGAGCTTTCTTTTTTCACCTGTCAGCACCAAACCAGACGGTAGCCAGGTACTACGTGACAAACCCCATACACTACCCAAGAGTGAGCTTCTGGGGTAAACATAAGTATAAGACAAATCTTTATAATTCTCGCCCCGTATCAAGGTGGATAATCGTATCGATGCTGTCATTGTTTAACCATAAACCTCATTGCAATGGACACTCCTGGTGTGCTCTGTTCATGCAGTCACTGTGCCTTACGTGAGCATAGAGCTGGTGCTCAAGCCCCCCACTACCTTACTGGGCAGGGTCTTAAGGTAGGTGGCGGGGCAGCCAACTACCCCGCCAAACTTAACACTCTGCTGTGACTCAAACGACGCTGCAATCCCCCAGTCGAGAACTTCCCCCGTTGACGAAGGTAGTCACTTCTCGCGAAGCTTACTTGCGGACAAGATGACGGAGATGGCGGCGGCCGAGCGGCTGGCCTTGATTCGAGAGAACCTTGCCGAAATCCTGAACCCAGAAATTATCGAAAAGATCATTAACGATGGAGGCAGTCCCAAGATTTACTGGGGTAAGTGTGCCACAACCACGAAGCATTGATGTAGGATGCCACACTAATGTGTGAACAGGAAGTGCTACTACCGGACGACCTCACTGTGGCTATTTTGTGCCTGCAATCAAAATTGCTCAGCTCTTAGCTGCAGGCTGCGATGTGACCATCCTCCTGGCCGATATTCACGGATTTCTCGACAACCTCAAAGCGCCTCTCGAGCTCGTACAGCATCGTGCGGAATTCTATCGCCACATCGTATTATCCATGTTGCAAGCAGTTGGCGTTTCGGTTGAAAAACTACGTGTTGTTCTTGGAAGCTCCTACCAAAAAAGCCCAGACTATGTCATGGACGTTTACAAACTTACTTCACTGATCTCGGAACATGACGCCAAGCGAGCTGGCGCCGAAGTCGTGAAGCAGTCCGACAATGCACCGCTGAGCAGTCTACTTTATCCCATACTTCAGGTACTGGATGAGCAGTACCTCGATTGTGATGCTCAATTCGGAGGTAGTGACTCCTTCCGAACAGCGACTGTGATACGAGCTAAAAAATGTTCGCAGGCGTTGATCAGCGCAAACTCTTCGTTGCTGCCAAAGATTGGCTTCCAAAGCTAGGCTACAAAGAGGTATTCCTTAACTCAAACTTGCACCTCCTTGTTGTTTACTGATCATTCTAGCGTGCTCACTTACTCAACCCAATGGTCCCTGGTCTGCATGGTGGAAAGATGAGCTCGAGCGACATAGGTTTGCGCTTCCGGTCCGTAAATTGAGACTGTTTTTGACCCGTGTTTAGACAGCAAGATTGATCTTCTCGACTCGCCGGAAACCGTCGCGAAGAAAATACGCAAAGCAGTTGCTACCCCTAAGGTTGTCGAGGAAAATGGTGTATTAGCTTTCATCGAATTTGTTCTTTTGCCCGCTGCCGCTCTCAAAGGAAAGAGAGAATTCCGCGTCAAGCGTGAAAGGGACGGACTGGAGCCCTTGGTGTACACGACTATCGGTCAAATGCATGATGATTACAGGAATGATGTGGTATGTCATTCACCTTTACTCCTTTTGTGAGTGGATTCAACTAACTTCGCAGTTAACACCACAACTCCTAAAGCCAGCAGTGGCGGAGGCTTTGAACGAGTTATTGGCCCCAATTCAGGCCGCCTACCAAGCTTCTAATGAGTGGCAGGAGATAGCATTGAAAGGCTATCCTCCTCCACCAAAGAAGGAGAAGAAAGTTAAGGATAAGGGGTCTCGGCATCCGGGTCTTCAAAAGGATAAGGAGCTGCCTATTAGGGGACCTAATGAGTTAGTATAAAAATAGAAGATTATACTTAGAATAGTAAATCTAAATATAATTCTTAAAATTTTTAATTATTATAATAAAAATATAAATAAATTATATACTTAAATTAAAAATTTAAATTTAAATTATTTATAGGCCTTTTAAAGACTTTGATTAATTTAGTTTTATAGACTTTTATATTCTAAAAAAATATTTTTAAT
>PXOD01000223.1:0-68699 GCA_003012165.1 Paramyrothecium roridum
AAAAAAAAAAAAAAAATAAAAGAGAAAAAAGAAGAAAGGTCCCATGGATTCTGGGATGGTTTCTCTTAGGTAATAGAAAGTAAAAGAATAGGAGAGAAGGTTACACTTGGCGGACTGAGTGCTTCTATTAGCACTTAATGTTAATTCCCTAGCCATAACTAGCAGGATGAAAATGTTCTCCTTAGAAACTGAAGATCACCCGGCTGGCATGTGAAGAATGTGAAACTCAACCTTCGTCAATCTTTCCACTGCAAATCAGTCCAGAGCCAATGACAACCCACCGTCTGTTAGAGCTTACTGTCTTAGATCTCGTCTTCCCGGCCTGACCTTCTTCCCCTCATCGCTCATACCACTCTGATTCAACTTCCTGGACGTCACCCGCTGCCCTTACTCCATCATCTCCCTCTCATTTTTGTCGAGGCATTTAACTCCAATGGATTGCCACAAGTCCGTATTCAAGCTAAAACCATCGCAGTTTCTTCAACCGCACCCACGGAATTGGCTGGTCTCTGGTCCCCCTCAGATTTCGCTTCCAGTCGCACTGCATCAGAGCTCTATTGGGCCAAGTTAATGACACCACAGCAGCTGAGCCATTCATGCAACAAGCAACTACCAGTGCTGGACAACCAATCCGTTTGCTAGATAAAAGGGGAACGGTATAGCCACATTAAGACAGTATCAATATTGATTCTAATAACAGTTTCAGTGTACCAAGTTGTCTGTGTTATGAATACCTTATACGTATGAGATTGCAATTTTTGAAGTGCCCCTTCCTTGAGATTTTGAATAGACCAAAACGACCCTTATCTCTATTTTCTGATTGTCTACACTTTACAATTACAAGGCCATAATTTCAATCTCCGGCTTTTCGGAGTAGTTTGTGGCATTTTCCCGCACCAACCAAGTCCCTACCTTTGTTTCCGTCGCTGTTGTCCCGTTCTGTGCTTGCTTCATGACAGCATCCTATCTTATGGTCTGACACGGATAGGAACACGGCGCGCTAATCCGCTGTAGAGTTCCAGAGCAGTTTGGATTGAACACATGATATATAGAGCTTTATAAATTATGAGCTTCGTTTTTCCTTTGCTTCAATTTAATGTTTCCTTGAAGAGGTCTGGCGAGCCAGTATCACGCCACACGGATCAAGGGCGTTGCAGGAACATCTGAGCACCGCTGCCGACTATTTGATGCTATTGAATATTTAAAAATGGCTGCAGACACTAAGCTTGCAGCAGTAGTTCTACCAGATGTTCGCACATCTACATGGACTCGTTATATTGTTCATACCCGGCCGCCCTTGTTGGTCTTATGTGCGGGCTCTCAAAGCTCTTTATCCTAAAGAAGTTATCATTCTTACTTTTGTAACATTTTAATTTTTGTCACCATGGTTATACAACTGGTTGTGTACATAAGACCACTTTCCAGGTTGCCTCATCATTTTGGTTTGTAATCTGTCGATTCGAGCCGTTCCACCGGCTTCTGAGCCCTTACTAAATCCATTACGTGGGTTGGAAATAGTTGAATAAACCTTAGGCTTATTTCAGTTTGCTTCATTACAAGAAAATCTCCCCAAATCTACCAATCTCTATCCACAGTTGTACGAATGCGGTGAAATGTTCACTTCTTGCCTGTGAGTGGGGAACGTCCAAATCACCAGGCAGGCATTGTCAAAACCCCGCCCAGGGCGAAGATGATCAGCAAGTGTCAGGGCTACGATTTCTCTCCTCTACATCCAATATGTCTTCTTGGCTTATTGGAAAGTACCACTCCACTCCGAACTTCTCTATTAGTCCGCCAGACGGGGGCGGCCTCCTGAATCTCGGCTCCATCATCCCCAGCATTGTGGCCGCGGATGGGCCTCCTCTCAATGAAGATTGTCGTATCCACATCGCCGAACCTGACCTGTTTTGCAGCCATCAGAGGGGCTTCACCGCTATCATCTCCAAAATGCGGTCCGGCGAGCTGGGCATGATGGCGAAGCTTGTCGATCTCCAGGGCGTCGTCGGCGGGGTCTCTTGGGCATCAGGAAACAATCTCGAAAACGTCTACCGCATAAAGCGCTTGGACACGCTGTATTTCACCCCGAGCCAACAGTACATAGCCGAGAGCATGCTGCAGCCGGATGTCAAGGACTACGTGATTGGGACAGGCTACAAGCCTGTCTATATGGTGACAGGCTTGAAAATAGCGCGTGGTGGCGTGGTCAGTGTCTCCAAAGGGCGAACAGGGGAGGTGTCAGCTGAAGTGGGCGTAGATCTGACAGCGATAGGCGCACCCGTGGAAGTCGGACCAACAATTGGCACGACCTGGGAGAAAACGTCGGAGATGGCCTTTGAGGATTCGACAGACTTCATCGTCGGTATTCGCGTCAAGAAATTAGTCTACAAACGCCCATGGCTGTTGAGCAGTCACCGGGAGCTGACCGCCAAAGACTACAACAAAGGGGCGACGCTGGTAGACGACGATTTGACTGATGCATCACAGGAAGAGGAAGTCTTGGAGTTGGCTGATGAGGCGGTTGACGAGGAAGCAGAAGTCGCGATTGAGGAGGACTTGGATGGCGTTGCCGTGGTCACGACCTGGATCGTCTGACGGACCTGTTCCAAATTGTTTCATACCATGGTCTGTCCGAGGTTTCTCCTTGCTTGGACTCAAACTTCACGAATATTTGCAAGAAAACTTGTTTGGCAAGCACAAGTATTTATTTTACCATGATATTTGAGCCTTGTACTTCGCCTAGTGCTTTTCAGCCTTCTGCTTGCGTCCAAGTATATCCTATGAATGTCTCACATGGATAAGAGAGACCCAGCTTCAGCATTGTTTCCTCTCCTGAGTCTTTGACCCCGCGCGCTCCCAAGTTAGCCATGTCGAGTTTGAGTCACATAGATGTGGGTGAAAACCCAAAACCCTCTTTTCAAGTAGGATTCGGTGTCTTGTCATTCGCTTCGAGTTCCACTTCCTCGCCTCAAGAAACCATGTTTAGCTCACTAAAATATCAATAGTTTCACTTTGTGCCTTACTGGCGAGGAAAGGGTGTGTCAAGGCTTGCGCTGCCGTCATGCGCCCGGCCTCGTCCACCGTGAAACAGCGGCTAATGAAGTCTTTAGCGGTATCGGAAACTTTTTTCCAAAATGCCTCAGGAGTGAACGAGAAATCCGCCGTCATTATGGCTCGAGGTTCATCCGCAACGCTATCGCGGTCGAATGGGGTGTATCCAACTAGCGCAAAGTACGTTATGACTCCCACCGACCACATATCACTGCGCCACGATTAGAAAAGGCAACTTTATCTGGGAAAAAGAATTATCGTGTGAACAGCATACCTTGGCTTTCCAGCAGCAAATCCCTGAATTGTTTCCGGGGCCATGCTTCCATTTCTAGCTCCGCTTTCAATGGGATAATCTGCTGCTGGTGCGTCTACGAATCTTGACGAGCCAAAGCCCACAATCACTAGATCCAAGTTTTGCTCAGGTGTCTTAAGGAGCGAGGACTGTGCCTTTAAGTCCCCATGCACAATTTGGTTCGAATGCAAGAAATCAACCGCGGAAACTAGACTTCTCATCTTTTCCACAACGTCCTCCTCGCTGTAAGCAACCCTACGGTAAATGTGGTTAAATAAAGTACCACCGCGATACAGGTCTGCTATGAGGTAAACTATGGCGACGATCAGCATCTCGAAACAGCAGGACCCATCCTTGGCTGCAAAACTGAAGTTACTCACGGTTGTTTGTTGTTTCAAAATAGTCTACGAGCACCAAAAGGTGTTCTGTCCTTTAATTTTCTTCAGGACAGCTATCTCATTGCGGATCTGCGGATGCGTCTAATTAGTTCATAGAACAACTAGCAAGTTTACAGCATTGCCAAGAAGAAGACTCACCACATATTCTTTGCCAGTGAAATCTCGCTTAGCCAGAAATTTGGCAGCGTAGAACCTCCCTGTGTCGATGTCGACACATTCTTTTATGATTGACTTGGTTCCGGTCGCGATAACCTTGCCGACCTTGTACCTTGATGAAGGAAACCTTCTCTTGGCCAAGTCGGCCTTGGCCTTGGCTTGAAGCATTTCTTCGATTACCGGATCGGGCGCATCTTTGTCTATACCCCTACCCAGAGCTTCGTCATGATTTTTTCTCCATGCTTCCAAATCGTCTGACCATTCAATCTCGTTACTATCAGGTGGGACCGATGGAAGCCTATAATTTTCAAATTCGGGATCAAGATTGGCTATGACGTCGTCTGTTCGTGGTGGTATGTATAGTCGATCCAGTCTCGCGGCAAAGGAGGATTCCGAGTCTGTATCAAGATCTTCAAACCCACTTGGGACAGACGCAGCAAAACCCGTGCCAAGCCGACGTCGGATAGAACCTTCGAACTCAATGGACTCATGCTCTGCCACCACTTCGTCCTTGGCGGTGTCTAGACAAGGGAGCGATATCAGGGCCAGGGATTTGATATGGTTGGCAACGTGGTCACTCAAAATTTGGGCCAACTCAACCGGGTTCCCATTCTGCGCAATCGGTCGAATTTTCTCCTGAATACTTTCACATAACGGGCATACCCATTCCTCTCGTAGCACTACTTGCTGCATCTTAGCGGATAGTGCGTCCAGCTGAGCAGCAGTCGGAATCTTGAGCGCCCGCCGAGGATGGTTTGCTGTGTTACGCATGTGTTCGACCCATAAGTTTGTCGCCTGAAATTGAAGCGGGAGGTCGTGATCTAGGTCGCAATACCATATAGTTGCATGGACCTTACGCGACCAATTGGGGGTATGAGTCTTATGCATATGGATGCGCCAATCCTGGCGACTAGGGAAAAAGGTCAACGTTTTGGCACATTCGGGGAAAAGGCAAACGTATGGCTGTAGGTCTTCATCTAGATGGCGACTGTAAGCAATTAGCACCAGATCTGCTGCCGCCGACTCGCAAGGGAACTTTATGAAGTTAGATTATGGCTTACATCCAGTATTCAGTGTTTTGAGGCTCTTGTATGGGACGTTTGGGAGCCTTACTCGTGGAAGACTTCTGTGTCTCGCTGGCCTCCTTTTCAGTCTTCGACTTCGAATTGCTCTTGGAACCTAGTTTGGAGACTTCAAGGGGCTTAAGGCAACAAGGACATTTCACATGCTTCTCACCAGCTTTTGCCTCTGGCGGCCGCGGATATTCGAAGGAGTCTGCCGGCCCTGGAGACACCGTGCTTCTAAGGGACGATAAGGTTGGATTGTTTGGCGTAAAGATGCTCAGGAACTCTTTGGTTCGCACATCTGGCCTGGACGCTTGAGTGCCAGTATCGGATACCACATCATCAGCCCTTCCAAATGCTACGCCCAGTATTCTCTGATCCCGCGCTCGGGAAAGAGATCCTTGAGCACGCTTGGACCCGGCGGCTGTTGAAGGCTGCTGATCTCGCCTAGTAGCGATTTTGTTTGCTTGGCTGTGCCGCTGAAACAACATTCGACGTCGAACAGCAGTGGAATTGCCCAATTGCTCGCACAGGGCTTTGCGGGCAGCTGGTAATCTCCACCGAACCAAGAGCCTAGCGTCCCGGCGAAACAGAATGTCCTCGTCGGTCAGAAACGTGGCGATGTTATAACCAAGCTGCTTGGCTGATGGCTTTCTGATGGCGCTGGCCAAGAAATGCAAGCGGCTTAATGCTGTGTCAATGGCCTGAAGAACGTTGGACCATTTGTTCATTGTTACTTTGTCTATACGCAATGATTCTTCGGAATCTGTCCCTTCTTTGGCATGGTCTACAAGAGCGTCGCCATTGTCGCCCCTGCCCACGTCATTGTCATTACGGACACTTTGCAATTGAACTATAGAGCTCATCAACTGAATGCCTCAAGTGACAAATTATGTGCCTCGACGGCGGGTTTGAGGGGAGTAACTTACGGCGACGCAAATTCCTTGCGACCATGTCCAACAATTCAATGACCATTATGGAAATATCCGGCAGATCCTGCAATCTGGTATCAAGAGAGGACTTTCTCAATTAAAGCGCTCCGGTATAATCAACCCAAAGCGCAAGCTGTTTTTGAGACCCATGAAATCCCTCTTCGTGGCTAAACTTGGCCTCGCTTCTGACTTTGACACGATACCACCGGATGGCTCCGTCATTATGAACTGCGTCGTCAACATGACCTCGCTTGCAGTTGAACAAATACTTTCAAAGTACGTCAGGCAAGCGTATGCCACGTCGAAGATGGAAATGTTGCCATCGTTTTGTGTACCGTGCATATACGTCTTATCATCGTCATCCCATGGGAGCTGGCATGCTGAGAAGATTCGTGGGGACGAGCACCTGCTGGAGACTCCTCCTCCATAATGTTTCAACTTTTTCCTCAAAAGGAGGGCGTGTATTGACCCGCGTACTTGGTGGATTGCATTCAGGACAAACATGAGTGCAGACCTGCGGGGTTGTCCTGGTTCACCAATTCATGTGCTGTCGCACCCCTGCTCATCTTTATGAGAATTGCAGATGAGTCGATCAATCCGAGATTTAACCGACAAGAGCTTGATTATAAAGGCAGTGGGAGATCAAAAACTTGGAAATGATAAATCTAGTGAAGTATATCTCGAAAGCTATGGCAAGTTTGGTGATGAGTCCAGTCTCCTGCGCAAACAAAAACAAATCAAGTAGCTTAGAGTAGTCGCTAAAGCTGCTAGTATTTTGGGAGGCTTCAGTATCCATTTCATTTCATCTCAATTCATATAGCCGAGCCGGTGGACCACCTCTGCCATGCCTTACGCTCTCCGTTACTCTGCCGAACATAATCTCATCGTCTTTAACGTAGCAATCGCCAACTAAAACATGATGATCTGGCCGTCGACGCAATACAAATGGCATTCTTCCGCGGAAAAGCACCACAACTTCATCGCCAGGTTGCATGATGGTCGGGCCTATCCCGATGTGACCTTCGCTAGTAATGAAGGCCTTCCTATTCCAAGAGTATGTAGCAAAGGCGTTTCGGAAAGCTTTTGCCTCCCAGGCCCTTTCAGGATGACTTTCTATATTTGAGTCGGATAAGCTGCCGAGAAAGCTGCCAACAGATCTCTGGCTAAGCTGCTCGAGCGACTCTCTTGTATGGTGGGGAGCCTTGGTTGCAAATACCATGGCCTCCTCTGAGAACATGGAGCCATACATTATGCCAACCGGGTGCGCAGTCAGCGCCTTACAGAATGCTTCGTCAAGACGCTCACCAGTGCGGTAAATCTGGCTTGGTGGCGGCGACATAGGGAACGGGAACAGTTGACTCCATATTTGAAGTATAGCCGCTGTTCGCTCGGCAGGGCTACGACCAAATGTAATCGCATCAGTGACTTGCTGGACTGTCCCAAGATGAAACCCATCCAGAACAAGATGACGGGGATGGGCAAGAGCTCGTTGGACTCTGGATTGAAAGAAGTCTGAGGCTGGCGGAGTGCATATTCCCGCTGTGAACGACACATCAATGAAGCTCTGATATCGTCGACTTTCGAACCACTTCGGGACCCAAGAAGGAAAGTCTCCAGCTGATGGGTCACTGTGATGCTGTACGCAGCTAAGAACATCTAGGAGCATTGGCGACTTTCCAATGAAGTAGCGTGCGGTGTCGGTGTAAACAGCCACAATATCTTTTCTGTAGTCAGGTTTGAGAGCCTCCGGGATGCCAATGTCCAGGCCAGGCTTGAGACTGTTGACGGCATTCTGAACTCCAGTCACTGCACGGTGGAACAAAGACAGTCGCTGGTCCGTCTGTCTTGTTATGTGTGTTCTCGACAGAATAGGCTGTATGCCCTCGTCGCAAATGCCGAGTGTGCAGTATATCTTGTCTCGAGGATCTGTGGCTTGGAAAGAGCGCATGCTATCCAATAGGGTCATCATTGGCCCGAGAGATCCACGGACGTCAGTCATGCGAACTGGAGAATTGGGGTTATTCCTTGTAAATATGAAGTACCAAATGTCGAGGGAATGTGCCAGAGTAGATTCCTTGCGGTTATGCCCCCAAATGAACAGGATGGACAAAAGATCGAAGAATGGAATCTCCAAATCGCCGCACATGGCAAGCGATGGAGCACCTGCAGCAACCTCTTGTACGACCCATGATCGCGAGAAGTAGGCCCGGTCAAACAACTCTTGCAAATGTTGCATGGATTCTTCTGGTAGGCTAGCTCTGACGTTCGCCAGCATTTCACTGATGATCTCTTGGTCCAGTCCTGTCCCATTGCTTTCGCTGTTCTGCTGAGACGATTCCTCTACCAGGTTCGTAACAGTTGCGAATCTCCGGGCAGCCTCGAAAGCAGACTCTGTATTTTGGGTTCTAGGCCCCAGCCACACAAGCACTCGATTGGAATGCTTGTAAACGAGTCGCATGTACTGAACTTGCCGCGATCTCTCGTCTATATTCGACTGATCAATGCACAAAGCATCAATCCACAAGCGGCGCGGCGCATCTGGCAAGCGCAGCCGGTGCAACGCAGACTCTAGGGAGGACTGAATGGAAATAGGCTCCCCTGATAACCAAATATAGTTGCTTGGGCCGCCGGTACCCCAAGTATAAGATAGGGCTTCATATTGGCCTGCGCACTCGAGATTGACAACCTCGAGATGGCCAGACAGCGGCTCCTCTTCACCGACTCCAGGGTGTAGATATAGGATGCGCGTGAAAGGCGGCGTGCGCCCTGCTTCTGCAATGGGAGGAAGTTCCTGATACTCATACATCGTGTAACAGGCTTAATATGGATATGATGTGCTGCATGATAGTCTCGAGCAGAGCTGAATTTGAGGTGAATGGAGATTAGAAGAGCGCGGAAACAAAGTGAGGCTGGATGTGCGGGGCGTCACTAAGAAGCCCCGGCTGCAGATACGGCTGAAACGACATGGGCTATCATCCATGCCCTAGTCTAGATGACACACATCACCTAGACTTGTGCGTGGTTTTTAACACTCTAGCTGCAAGATTCATCTCGCCGCACTCGACCAAATCCCAAGAAGATGATGCTACATGAGGCCCTCATGGATCTTGATACGACCGCGCGTCTTCCGGTGTCGGCTTTTAGGAGCCAAGCAATTTGGAGTCTAGGCAACTGTCAGTATTAAGCAAGAACAACGATTGATATTTTGGCCAGACCGTACTACGACTCGGAGTCGCCTTTTGTGGCTGCATCGGGATTCGCCAGTACTTGAGGGCTCCGATGTTGCGAGTGATTTGGGCCGACCACGATTGATTCTTTCATCGTTGCCCCGCGGCTTTGCAAGAGCTTTATCATGTCTTCAGTATCGGCGAAGAAAAGCGGCCTAAGTTCCTTGCGGTCGCTGGCATTGACATATGCACCAGCGTCCAGTAATGTTTTGACAATGCCCTTGTCGCCGATTTCGACCGCATAGAACAAGGCAGTTTGACCTTCATGGTCTGTTGCCTCGATATTAGGCCTTGGAGCATGACGAAGAAGTTCTCTTACAATGCTCGCATGTCGGTACTGCGCGGCAACCATCAAGGGCGTCCGTCCCTCCTTATTCCGACCTTCGATGCTTGCACCCCGTTCGAGCAAGAACTTGACAATGTCGCGATGGCCTCCTTTTGTAGCTATTAGTAACGGCTTCGTAAGCCTTTCCAACTCGTCATCCGGGTATAGATCGACTATCCTCCCACAAATGCTCATTATAATACTCTTTTTCCCAGCCCCATCGGAAGCTTTAATTAATATAGCTAACGGGGAATCTCCCTTAGCATCTTCAATCTCAACATCAAAATATCTGATTGCAGATGTCAAGAGGTAGATCATGTCCTCATCCTTCCTATGACAGGCCACATGCAGTGGTGTCATGCCATATGGATCCCTAGAGTTGCAGCTAGCTCCATGGCTTATCAGACACTGTGCTACCCGCAAGTCACTGTTTTCAATGGACGCAAGGAGTAAATCGTCCAACAAAACCTGCTGATCGCCAGTACCGAACGTGGTCAATGCCTCAGTGATACGGTACTGAGTCTCTGGCGCAGTTTTCAAATTCCTCAGTACCTTACCGATGATTGGTAGAACGTCACGCGGGGAAAAGGGTGGTAGAATATGAAGATACCATTTGATGAGCTCCGGGTCAAGCCGACTCGTCAAGTACTCCAAGAACTCATAATAATTACTTTGAGCAATTGACCATGAATCTTCAGTCTGCAAGTCATGGGGGCCGTAGACGAATAGCTTGACGATGGCCTGGTGTCTCAAGTCAATGGCTATTGCCAGAATGGCATCAGTTACTCCAGACCGAGACGTAGCCCCATTGCCCATTTGAGCAACCGAGTCACAGAATTTGCGCCATGTCGAGGAGCGATTCTGCGCGAAGTCAGATGTGTGGTGGAGCCAATTGTTCTGCGAATAGGCGAGAAATGCATGGCTAGGGTTTTTTTGGTCATTGGATTTCAACCTGACTTCAGGTACAAGAGTCTGAATGAAGTCATGCGTGGTGTAGTTTTTAGATTCTGAACCGCTTCGTATGCTGGTCCGATGCGACGATGCTCCAGGCATCAGCCATTTCCACTTGTCCAGACTAGGACCTAACACGACTTGAGGAATATCGGCCGGCTTGAAGCGTAGAGAAGGCTCCGTTGTTTTCTTTGTTTACTTCATAAGGGCCCGTTGGATGTCGGAAAAATGGAGGTAGCTAACGCAGACCTCGCCCAGGTAGTGGTTCCAGTCAGGGTACGCCCCATGAAACTTTGCGTGTTCAGGCTTCATTGGGTCTCCCGTGAAGAACTGTTGAACTGTGTTATGGATGAAGCGCGCCGATTTGTTTTCCTCGTCGACTTGCACTAGATTCTCGAACCAGACTTGAATACGTTCAATGCCATTGATATATCGCTCCCTTATTGACTGTGGCTGATTGATTTCAACGCCAGCAATCTCTTGCAGCTCTTGTAAAGTGAGCGGCCTCCGTGCTGCCACCAACCAAGGGAGAAGTTGTTGGACAACTTGATCATTTCTTCGTGCTATAACTCTGTCGAGAGCTCGGGAAAATGTTTCTGCCAAGCCTCTCGGAAGATTCTGGATGGTGTAACGGATGCCTTCATCTGTTCGTTGGTAGCAGAGCTCTTCGAATTGCAGGGCGACCCAGAGGAACCTGGTTTTCTTAGCACAATAGACTATTTGTATAGCGTGGATTACTCACATTCCGTTGGCCTCGCGGCACAAGGCTTCTTTAACCGCACCAATGAGTGATGGATCGCCAACAAGAAGCTCACCGGAATCTAATTTTGCGGTCATTATGTCCTCCACATATGTAGAGATGTCCGATTCTGCTGAACAAAGGTCGATTGAAACATGAATTGGGTCGGAAGCTTGTTTCATGATTTCATGGTGAAGACTATTCCGGCCTGCCACAAACACCCATGAATTGTGTTCCGTTGCCGCCAGACGACCCAAGGCCTCCAGGATGGCAAGACGGTCTGGCATCTCGCATTCATCAATACCGTCAACCACAAGGTAAAGCCTTTTTAGCTTCTGGGTTCGTCTCTGTAGCAAACAACAAGGGTGTCAACCGATAAAGTCTTGAGGGCGGACAGAGTAGACTCCATCTCTTCATCAAGAGAGGAGATATCCAGTGTTTGGTATAGGATCGACCTCAGCATAGTGTCAGCCCTTAACGAGTCCTTATCGTCGAAACGACAAATGAAGAAGGCAACGGGGCAACCAGGTTGTCGTTTCTCCATCAGCAGGTAGTCAATAATTGCAGTTCTGCAAGAAATAAGATTACAGCGACATGTAAATTGGAAGTGTTCACTCACGCTACAATTGTCTTTCCAGACCCGACTAAGAGATTTTAGCATTTGCTCTATCAAAGAGCGTGGATGTACCTACTTTTCCCTGACAACCAGAAGAAGCGGGAACCGTCCCCATTGACCCATTTCGTAAACTCCGTGTGCTGTGAAAGCCATTCTGCAGTATTTGGATGTCTGATGCGCCGGCCTTGTCTGAGAGGCGCCACATAATCGTGTGTTGATAGCAAGTTCAATATATTTTGCTTTCTTTGACCTAAAAACAAGATTAAAGACTTTCAGATCATCGGGCTAGGAAGCTTACGAGCATGACGTTGCTCTCTCTGAAGTTCCTGGTGCTTTATTTGGTCCTGTTTGTCGGTTATGCGATTCATCAAAGATCTGATCCTGGAACGAGAATGAGCAGATGCCTCCCTCTCGGCACTTTGTAACTGCTGCTCTCGGGAATCAGCTTGGGCTTTGGCAAGCATTATCTCTTCTTTGACTTCGTTACTGCAGATTTGGATGCTAGCCTTGTCGTCTTTGAATTCCTGTTCAAATGATTGAACCACTGCTCGCACAAACTTTTTGGGCCCTTAATCGACGTCAGCAGTATGAAGCGGGACTCATTCGTGTACATACATGACCGTCGAGCAGCCTCAACAACGTGCCGACAGCAGCGCACAATCGACGCATGGAGGTCCCAAAGCGCCTTTCGAAGACGCAACGACTCCGGATAGAGGCTGTGGTATTCCGAAAATCTAGGTAATAGATCGTTTAATCCGAGGAAGAATTCGGACATCGCCTCATAAAAGGACGAAACATTAATGGCAACCTAGTCCAGTCAGCATCTCATGGCGCTTCCGTTCTTGGTGTTGACAATAGATTTTGTATACCAGAATAGTAACCTTAACACTCCCCCAGACCAAAGCGGCAATTTCTGGATTTGCAGAAACGAACGTATCCACAATGGTCGAGAAATCTTGTACCATCTTGAGCACCTTGTAAAGTCTACTAGCGAGACTGCGGCCCTTCCGCTTGCGATTCATGGAGTCGAGGTTGGCAGTGAAACTGAGCACAGAATCTGCATCGTGCTCTTTCTTGATCTGATTGAATGATTGACGTTGGTCCTCGGTAAGAACAGCCTGGAATTCCGCCAGGGCCTGCTGAAGACCATCGCTGGGTGGTGCGGGGCTCGATGATGCCGCCAAAACCAGTGACTGAGGCTGTTTCCCAGTGGTCATGGTAAACGATGCGAATCGCAAAGTCAAGGCAATTACGAACTTTTCGGTGTAGCCGGGATCATTACATAGATCGTGTGAGCGGCTTTGGAATCAGCGTGGGCAAAGAATGAGGTTTGCCGCCATCCTATGCGTAGCTTGACCAGGCATGATAAGAGGCTGAAGGCAACAGGGGATACCTGATTCTCGAAATAATCATGACAAGAGTCATGCACGTGACCCCGATTCTGACTGATCACTGTGGGAATTGCCATGCGCCATAATGGAGGAAACAGCAATCTAGGTCTTGCGCATAGATGGTAAACCCTACAAGATTGTACCTTATAACAAGAAGCCCTACGAACCAGTCAAAGCTCTTCTTCCCATGGACTAAATCGTATGTCAGTCGCGGCATTTGACTGACGCTGTATGCCTCATACGGTCAAACTAGACTGGGCTGGCGGAGGAAGGCGAGGGAGATAGGTGGGATTGCGAACCCCAATTCTGGCGCGCGCAGGACATTAGACCATGATCCGGAAGTGATTATTGAGGGTACACATCTCGTCTAGGAGACTCTTTCAACCAATGTAAGATATGAATAATAAAAGATCCTGTTTCATGTAGTAGAATTACTGCATGGGGAGGGGATGGTGAAGATTTTGACTATGCAAGTCGTAGCACCATACTTCCCCTCAGACTCTTCAGGAATTGTCGTCAATGTATCCAGCGTGTCATCCTCAATTGGCTACCAAGGTCAATCGGTTTACGCGGGCAGCAAGACGGCGATTGAAGCAATGGCTCGTGTCCGGAGTCACGAACTTGCCAAAATGCCACCGCCAATGCAATCATTTCAGGTCCTGTCTGGGATGGCATGTTTCAGAAAGCCGGTCCGACGTTTTTGAACATTGATCAGCCTTACGTGCATGCAGTACCGCTAGCTCGGTACGATGGTGAAGCCCATGTCAAAGCTCTGGCGAGAATGAATGCGGATGGTTTGATGCAGTCGTTCCCCCGGCCCAATGAAAGGGTGGCGGCCAGAATTTACCGACGAGGTAGCCGGCACCATCGATATGTTGTGCCATGGAGTGTGGTTGGACTACAGGCAGCGTCATTTGTGCAGATGGTGGAGTGAGAATGTCATTAGCGTAGGCTGCCCGAGTCAAGATAGACATCAAAGCTATACACGCTGCAAGATTACTTACCTACTCATGGGCTAGCGTGCAAAGCTCAGTAATAAATTTAAGAATTGGCCGCGGAGCACAACATCGGACGATATCCGACTGCGAGTTGCAGTCTACACCACAATGCCTTTCGGGAAATTCCGCGGACAAGAAATCCGCTATGATAGACCTTAAAGCGAATAATAGCAAGGATCATTATCTGGATCGGACTTCTCGGCCATGACGATTTCCTGGGTCCCTCGTGCGGCTGGACGACATTGTGCAAGAGGGCATGAGATGGCCCTAAGTTCCAGAGACTATACCTCTGGATGAGGTTGATTAAAAGACTACAAGTCGGTATGACTGAGTAGAGGATGATTACTATTTAAACGATTGTTCATTACTAAAGTAGAGTGAAAAAGACAATTATCTACAGTACCTCGCGGCCGATGGGCAGCCACGAGTTTCCCGATTTGCATCTCCGACTTGAATGGGACTCTCTAGCATTTCATTCCGGAGTCTGTACTATCTCCGCCCGACGATGTCTATCCGGCGTCCCGTAACCAAAAGAAACAAGATACATATAAAGCGCGGCCTCCAACACGGTCGTAGGATCTGTGAACCCAATGATTTTGTGTCCTTCCTCGTCCGCTTGGTTTTGAACCAGGAAAATAACAAAACGGCAGACAATGCCAAGTTCTCATCCAAACTTCATGGAAGCCGCATTCTTGTGGTAGGTGGCTCAGCCGGTGTGGGCTACGCTGTCGCCGAGGCCAGTCTGGAGCAAGACGCTACCGTGGTCATCATTTCTGGTTCCAACCCGACACGCGTTGCAAACTCCATCGCCCGTTTAAAAGCGTCCTATCCTTCGAAAGCTTCTCGAATCTCTGGCTTTGCAAGCGATCTGGCCCAGGAAAACGAGCTCGAAGCAAATATTGTGGCTCTTCTTAATGCTGCCACCAACAATGGGGCGCAAAAACTTGATGTGGGAGATGTTGACCTCAATTACATCAAAGCCAGCTTTCTGGTACGATCTTTTGCAGCAATGCTTCTTGCTAAGCATGCTTCAAAGTATCTCGTGCCAGGACCAAGTTCAAGCCTCACCTTAACTTCAGGGACGGCTTCGATACGACTGGCCCAAAGTTGGCCCGCGTTATCAGCAGTAACCAGCAGTGTTAGGGGGTTAGTTGCAGCGTTGGCTCTCGACCTCAGGCTAACCCGCATTAACGCCGTGACCTTGGGTGTGGTAAATACAGAAACTTTTCAGTCTTTTTGGGCCGACAAGACTCCGGATGAGAAGGAGAAGCTTACGGCTCTAACAGAGGCCAAGACATTGACTGGCGCTGTTGGTAAGCCAGAAGATGTGGCTGAGGCCTACATCTACTGTATGAGAGATCATAACATCACCGGGGCATCTGTCGATACTAACAGTGGCCAACTTCTCTTGTGATCAATATTCGGTAAGATAGTAGCTTGACGGAATGTTCTTGGGACCCCGGCTACAGCAGGTTCAATAAAAGAAAATATGATCCCTCGTAGTTCTTGAATGCCTGTCACGATGCACTTCATGTGACTGACTCAGTAGTTTGTTGAAACATCTAGCCCTTGAAAATTGCACAATTCATATCGTACTCTTGAAAATAATACCGAGGCATGTAGGCTACTGGTTTTGGTGGGCAAGCAGCACACTCCCGCTGTGGTGGAACATTCAAGCACTGCCATAGAGCACCGCTCAGAGAGATTCACCCAGCAAACCCGACGTTTTTAACAGAAACCCAAGCCACATGCATGCTTGTTGAAAAGATAGTTCGCTCATGATTTGACAGTTACACTCAACCGTTGAACAACTTTTCCGATAGGGGTGGAAGCAAAAAGAAATAAGTTAACATCGCCAAAAATAACATATAAGAGCAAAAACATACAACAGCCGGTGTTCGCTGGTCGTCACCGACCCAACTACTAATCTGCCGCTCACAAGTTTAATTAAGGGAGAGCGGACGGGATCCCATGTTTTCTTGTGGCTATGGTC
The DNA here is from genome assembly GCA_003012165.1 of Paramyrothecium roridum. Classification (NCBI taxonomy): domain Eukaryota; kingdom Fungi; phylum Ascomycota; class Sordariomycetes; order Hypocreales; family Stachybotryaceae; genus Paramyrothecium; species Paramyrothecium roridum. The sequence continues at coordinate 16,131 of PXOD01000223.1, forward strand.
GTATGTGAAAGACCCTGGGTTTGCTGAAAGTTATATTGAGCGGTCTCCGAGCCGAGGTCGATAACAATCTTTCCATAATTTCTTCAAACTTGAACCCCATTGTTTCACTTCGAGAAGGTGGGCATTTGGTTAAACTTTCAGTGGGGGCAGGCTTGCATTGATTCGATCTCCATAATGATGAAGAGCTTTTTTTGAGCAGACCCAAATCCGCTACTGAAGTAAACCTATGCTGAGGTTAAAACACCATAAAGCATAGTCGGCAGTGGCGATGTTGGAGAGTAGATTCACGAGAAGAGGGGCCTGACTGCAACTATCAACACATCTACGCATAATTCAACGACATCAATCAAGTCCACTAGAGAGAATACAGCAGCATGTCTCCTCGTCCCGGGTTACTAGGCAAAGGAATCGGGCTGCAACGACTCTTTACGAGACCAAGGCTGAAGCCTCATTCTTGGTTGAACGATGTGTGCCAAAAGCCGAGGTAAAACCCATTGATGACGACCAAGCCTGGCAACAGCGCCGGATCTGAGCTCATCGCGCCAGTGGCTGCTGTTTTCGAACATATAAGAAGGAGATCCATCATCCCTCCCCACTTGACTGTAGGGCTAATGAAGCTGGTTGCTGAACGTTTCCAAAATGTCCAGAAGGTTACGAAGCAATGCTCCGTCCAGCCAGCAAACTACACGCCCGCAGCAATTGCAGCTAGCGCTAGTATTCAGATGTAGGCAGCGAAGCCAGCCACAACGTGCAGCTCCCATAGTTCAAACCAGAAGAGGACCGAGTCAAGAGTCAGACCACATCAGATGTTTAATGACTCAAAGGGCTCAAAAGATACACCATAGCTTGCCTCATTGATTCGTAGAAGCGAACGAACCTAGGTTATCTTGATCACTGTCGGGGCGACCGCCATGTCTCAATTCAAAACAGGTGGTTTGAGGTATAACGAAAATGATTTGACCAATTTACGATGTGGTCTCCACGTGCACATCTCATCGAGCCATCATTACAACTTTTCCTCGCCGTGGCTTTCGGTAACAATCAATTCTGAGGAATAATGACGCAGAGTTCCGACTGTGGCTACATGCCAAGGCTAGGATGTTTATCCTTTGCTCTGAAGCACTGAAGGCAAGGACCGTACCATTCGGAAACCAAAGATCCGAAACCGACATTTCCTCCTATTTTCCAGCGGCTCAAGCCAAGCTGGAGTTCGCTTGATTGAACGTCAGGAGAACGCCCTAATCTCCACATCCCAATTCTCATCGTAGAAAAGGCGATAGAAAGGTGCTCATGGTTGTCTACTATTTGGGACATAAGTGATCATTGACCACTCATCTGAAACTCTGAATGTGAATACTCAGATGGAAACCCAACCTTGTCACAATGTAGCACTTTTTCTTGCCAAGATATCAAGTTGGCTGAATTCTCGCTCGTACTGTCCCTCGCACAATTTATCCTTACCAAGAACCAGCACGGAGTGATATTTGCAATCCCTGCACGGAAGTTCCGTTTCTTCTGGGTTGTAGGATCCAGCCATGTCTTGGTCACATAGGCGGACCGTTGGGAGAACGGAGTGCTGCTTGATCACTAAGGTATTGTGCACTGCAATTGGGTAGGTGACAGGTAAAGTTATTTGGATACAGGACTCCGACGCTTTCCAGTCGGTGGGCATTTGATTCTGGAAGCTAAGGGCATTTCCGCGGAGGTAAAGACGCCTTACGACCTAGCTGGCTTGCATAAGGCTAAGTCAATGGAGTTGATAGGTTTCCCACCGATGGTGTTCATTGCTCCAACAGGTTACTGGAGAGGTTTAAGGCCAAGCCTAGTATTTCTAACATTTTGGGGAGTCATTTGTGGCTCTAAAGGAGGTTGACCTTACCAGATTTAGTTCATGGAACCCTTTTTCCAAATTATACTCTCAAAGGCCGCCTTTCCAATCGTATCTTGCACGCCGTCGATCCACACGATTTTTTTCAACTGGCTGCGAACCTCTGTCCATTCCATTTCAAATCCTACAACTTCACTCCAAGTTTCACGCAGCCACTTTTCCCTAGGGTCGAAGATGGACATGGCACTAAGCATGAGCAGCCAAGCCGTAGCCGCTCGCGGTGCAAGCTCTTTTTGAGCTCGGCTTCGCTCGGCAATAGCGCGTACTCGATTGGATATATAATTGTATGTCGGCCGCCGGGTCTTGAGTTGAAGGAAACTGGTGACGAACATGAGCATGCCCACAGAGAGGCATTCGTCCGTCAAGTCGGTCAGCGTACGTTCGAGCCGTAGTAGACGAATGATGATAGGGTTGATTGTCGGTCGGAACACCGTAAAACTCAGTTTCGTCCTGCCATCGACGTGCTGGTTGACCAAAAGGGCCAGTCTTTGCAGCTCCTGAAGCATGCTCTGGACTCTTGGATCCACACGCTCAAAGCCTTCCGGCAAGTGAGGTTGAACCATGGCAGTGATGAATTGGTCCGCGTGGAAAGGCACACCGCTGATATCGGAGCCTGTCAAAAAGTAAGGGTCGGTTCCAGAGCTAAGGCACTGCATGATATCGATCGTTTCCATTGCCATCACGGCTTCGGGATCTCGTTGCAGGGTCCTTATTCCTCCCCTCACAGATAGTATTCTATGCAGCCCACATAGGTGGGTTTTGAGGGCAGTCAGGTCGCCCATACACCCGGCTATGAGGGCAAGAAAAACGACATTGAAGACGGTGCATCTATCCAAGCAAGTGTCTTGGTGTGCGAGTTTTTCGTTGACTAGTTGAAGGATCTTGACCAACAAAGCACGCGACGTATTTGTCAAGGAGTGCGGCTGGCCGAGGTTGAATGTAACCGACTGAAGCAGCAGCATGCAGAGGACAGTGACGTGGTCAAGCGGCGGAAGCTGTGGCTGCCCTGCGGGATCCCCAAAATGAAGAAAGGAATCGAGGAGATACCCGTTTGCGACAATTTGCTGATAAGTAACGACTGGCTAGGTTAAGCAATGTACAGGAGGATGCCAAGGTCCACCTACTGCCCTGAAGAAGTTCCTGCGGTGACTTGCGCATGCCCATCGCCATCTGCGTCAATTGTGGACCCAAATCAATGATAAGTGGCAGATTGTAGTCGCTTAGAACGGTGTATGCCTGGCATGATAAAGGCCCAGCGTGGACATATTGGGAAGACACGCCCTCGTTTGCCAGGGGGTTGATGTTGACAGGCGGTGCGTCCATGCTTCTCGCCAGAGCGGCTCGCTTAGCTTCTCTTTTCGACCTTCGCGAATCGTCACGTTTGTTTAAGCCTTTCATGTAGTGGCTGCGTATTTGGAACTTCTCTGCAGCGCTACGCTCCCCCCGGTCCTGTCCGGTTACAAAGAAGAACTGCTTCGACGCCATTGGTAAGTGGCTCGCAATCACTTGGCATGCACAGGGCCAAAAGAGGCAGACGATATGAGAATGAAGATTGTGTGACGGAGGAAAGTGTGATTGCACACAAGCAGAAGGAGAAGTTCTCATTTCCCTTTTTCAACACGATGGCCAGTTGATTGTCCAAATTGGGGAGCAGGCTGACATCCACAATACAATGCCGTGCCAGCCAACCATTGACAGACTCCACCCTCTGGTCTATCTGCACAGACCATGTTGACCAGATGAACGACCAATTTAGGTTTAGCATTATGACGAGGGAGCTTGACCCCTGTTATATCTGCAAATAAGCGGGCCGCCATCATACAGCTAAACCCCAGGACAGCCTCGCCTGTGCATATTATTTATGCATCATGCCCATGATTGCTTACGTTAACAAAGAAAAGAGATAAATGAATGGCAAATACTTGGACGAGAAAAAGGCTGATTTGGATGCTTACCCGCAAAGCTGCTCAATTCATCCTTGACTCTCTTGCTCCTGTTGAGCAGACGATGGAAAATGTAAATTACCAGGTCGTGCTGAACATGTCCTCCAGGTTTTCTGAAAAGACTCCCTTGTTGAAGGTGGTGAAAGCGATCAAATACTCTGTATACGGTCGTGGGCCATTTGAGCTCCTCGAATATGGGCCATCTTGATAAATATCTGTATACGGTCGTGGGCAACTGTCGTTCACCCTTCGTCAGATGCATGGTCGAAAGCTTCCACAGATGTGAGTCGTGATGCGACTGCTCAGGGCCTGATCGTCCACGAATTCAGTTATAGCGGACCACTCAATTCTTCACGCTGCCTAAGCGATGGCTTCGGGTCCTTGCAAGACACTTCGACGCGCTGCAGCATGAGCGACTGCTGTCCAATCCCGAGAACTTCGCGTCCGACACCAATGTAGAATGCCTCGATATTGAGGAAGAATGAGGACATAGGAAACTCCCTTGTACTCTAATTGTTCACCCGCTTAACTTTACCTGACTCCTATTGATCCCCTTCGTAAACACTACAAATCAATACAGGAGGGATCCCCAGCTTCCTCCCCTTCAAGCCATCATCGCAGGCCACTTACGGAAGCCGAATTCCAATGACCAAGTCAAGCGTCACTGCCTTATTCAAAACTTTGCACTTGAGCATATCTTCTCCCCACAATTCCATCGGTCGTCCCGATTACTGGGCGCCACGGGCACAATGGGAATATGATGATTCTGAAAACCTGACAGCTTGCGGTATGTGTTGTTTAGCTTGAGTATATATCTATTCAGTACATTTGAAGTTAAGCCCGTCTGATAATCCAAGATCTCTTTTATCAACATCCTCGATGGAGCCTCGCCGTCCAAGGGGCGCCTCTCTCAGTTCACATGCGACACAGCCTTCATGCCACAGTTCATTGGTGCGTGCGTCCATCACTGCATATCACGTGAACTGTGCTGTGCATATATCACATTAGCACGTCGATAAATAGAGCTGAATCAAAGGCTGTCCTGGTTGGCTGTATGCGAATACCCCACCGTCTTGGACGTATTCTCACAGATCCTGTGCACCTCCGCAATCGCCATAGAGCCTCGCTGCGGCTTCCTGCATAGGTAATTAAGATTGCCTCCAACTGTGATACTCTTTACGCTGGAAACCAAATCAGACGTCGCATATCTCTCCTGTTTCCGAGTGTAGTGAACCCCACGCGCAAGCGTGCTGGGGTGGGAGCATTCTTAGCATGGCGCCTAAGCAAACCGCCATTTTCGAAAAAGCCGCAGAATTTCTGCATGCTTTCAATGCGTGCATCGAATCTGAGACCACGGCATCATGGCCCCAAGATCAGCTGGACCGGTTCAATCTCTGGGCTGCACATGGGGGGATTTTTGGTGCCTACAGCAGCCATACGTCCATGGATTGGCGCCTCCGCGAACGCCCAGAGCTTGTCGAGATGATGCTACTCCTCCTTGAGCTTCTCCAGGGTTACCTGAGTAGTACGTTTCCTTAAGATTTCTCGTATGGTTCAGACTAAGTAATCACTGGAGCAGGAATTAGAATTGTACGCGGCGCCGCAACAGATGTAGTGGTTGGCACCGAGGAGCCAAGTGGTCAGCGTGTACCGGCCTCACCTATCATCTCACCTACGCAATCGACAGACTCCGCCGAGTGCTCGATCATCATTCCTTCAGTAGAGCGACCGGATATTCCAGTTGATCCGGCGGACGCTGTGAAAAGGGATGCTGAGAATGTAATCACAAAACTTTTCAGGCTCTCCGCTGTGATCCGCTCTGCTGGTATGAGCTATCGGCACCAGAAGGCTGCGAACTATGTGCAACGGGAAGATGGCGTCAATCTCACGCAGAAGTTTCGAGATGGTATTAAGCTGCTGCTCAAGCATAAGAAGCCTCCTCTTGAGGAGTTTATTTCCAAGCGGCTACTCGAGAGTATCTGCTTACGGCAACGTCAAATCACATACTCCCAGCGCCATAAGCTAATATCAAGTACTAATACAGCACAAAGTGGCTCCAGTGCAGAGTCGACGCCTGTCATTCCTCCTCGATCCGAATCTAACTACAGACATAGACAAAGCGTGACAAGTTCTCTCTTGCGGCGTACTTCGGGTGACGCTAAACCATTATCCAGGGAAGATTCAGCTGATAAAAAAGTTGTTGCCCCAAAGTCAGCAATATACACTGCTACAGATGTGCCAACTACGATATCGCAAATATCAAGGCGAATTGATAGCAAAGGTGAATTTGCCTTACATATCAGCGTTCCGACCCCTCTCGACATTTGTTGATAGAGTACTGAGACCGCATTACAGGCTATCGAGGACGCCGTGGACAAGTGGAAGGCACAGATCATTGTGATGCCATTCGCGTTCCCACACATGGTTGAGCAGATCGACGATGCCATCGACGAATACCACAGCAGATCGCTTCTCTTTGCGGCTACGTCCAACCAGAATGACGACGAAGTTGGGTTCCCTGCCCGTCTTGCCGATGTGATAGGGGTATATTCCAACAAGTTGCCTTCCACTCAGTCCGAGTTTTGCAAACTTGGCAAATAACATGAGTACAATTTCAGCGCTATCGGTGAGCACGTCAGCGGGTCGTGGCCGCAGGGATTGGAGGGCGAAGATGATGATAAACCAGGGCAAGGGAAGAAGTCAGGCACGTCCTCCTCCACCCCGATTGCCGCTGGAGTCGCTGCCCTAATCCTCGAGTTCGCTTCACTCAAAGGGAGAGTCCAAGTCGACCGGGCAGCTAAGTTGAAGAAGAAAAGGGTCATGGAAAAGGTTCTGTTTGACTGCATGACTGACAAGCATACATCGGGAACGTACAATTTGTTACAGCCTTGGAAGCTTCTCAGCGGGTTCGACGGTAAAGCTCCAAGGACACTGCAGTCTATAGCAGCCGCAATCTCCACAAGTATCAAGGGAGTGGTGGATGATATGCTATATAGATCCAGGCTACCGTATTGTATAAAACGGATGCGTAGTTTAGGTTGAGATAGACAACGCGCAACCTAACCTTGACTTCCGAACAATTGCTCCTAGTGACCAGACAACAAAAACGTAAGTTACTAGGTCGTCCCGACGATAGTCTCCTGTTGATGCTGTATAGATTCAAGAAACCCGAATAGAGAAGAAAGGCACGATCGGGTGTTGCATTGGAATACATTGTGAGCGTTGCATCCTGGAGAGACCAACAGGACTTCGTTAGGCTTTCCTGGGCTACTATCCGTGGTAATGTTCAGAGCCATGGCTGGCCGTTCCAAACACAAAAATATATGAATGCATACGTATCACAGGGAACATGGGCTTTCGGGCACAAATGTCCGCAATATTCTGGGCACGATAGCTCATGTGTATTTCCCCACCTCTTCAAGGCCATCATAATGACAAAGCTTTTACCAGAAAGGCTAAAGTATTCTTCAAATAGAACGTTCCCGATACCTTCAACTATTCACACTTGAGCGTTTATGCAGAGACACTACTTTCGACTCATAAATCTGTGGCTCTTATTACGGAATTGGTATTGAAGTTCACCAGCCCGTTGTGAGTGCACGCTTGACACTATCCGCAAGTGTTTCCAAATCCGAATCTCGCAGCCCGATACGCTCGTTATCCGTCTTTTCATACAGCGTCCCGCCCTCGGCCCAGATACGCCGCAGCGTGTATGAAACTGCATACGGCTTTCCTTCACTCCATGCCTTCTGTTCCGCTGCTTTCAGCTCCTGGAGTGAGTAGTTGGACTGCGTCCAGTGCTCGCCACCGGTTTGCTTCTCGAATTCAGCAAGAATGTCTTTTGATGTGACCACAAATGACTGGATTTTGAGGGCCTTGTTAAAAGAAGCCTCGGGATGACGGAGAGCAGCTACGACAGCCTTTCCGACACTGCATGATGTGCAATTAGCTCGAAAGCCCCTCGAGTTACAAGAGCTGACTTACTCTGGCATTGTTGTGAACCCAATCTTTCCTTCTCCGTTCTCGACGAGAACGGCTTCCTTCTTTTCGACGTCGAAACCGCCCGCTTCGATTGCCTGACGTGATAGGGTGAAAAACATATCCGCGTATGGACCAGTTACCACGTATGTGTACTTGAGACGTGTTACGTTTTCATTGAGATACTTGCGGACTTTGAGCTTCAACTGATGGGGCTTCTCAGATGCACTTTGCGGGCCATATTCGATGTCAGTGCCGTATTCTGAGGGGAAGAACCACTTGACAGAGGAAGATTCTTCGGCCAGTCGGATGAGTTCAATCTGTGTCTCAAGCACATTGCGGCCCACAGCACTGATGACCGTGTCGACACCCTCATAAGCCTTCTTGACGTCTTGCTCGCTGCTAACATCTCCCGTGACGACAGCAACTCCTTTCGACTTTAGCTCATTTATGTACTCGGACTTTTGAGCAACAGTTGCTTCGGACGTGAAGATGGTCACTCGCGGGAAAGGCGGCTGAGCATTGACGACACGATCAGTGATGTATTTGCCGATGGAACCTGTGGCTCCGAAGATGAGAATACTGGACGGTTGAAAAGAGGCCATTTTTGCGTACGATTTGTAAGTTCAAGTTTCGTCGTCCTGTCGAACCAAGTCTTTCAAGGCGGGGTCCTCAAGCACCAATTACTAATGTCACAATGTGGAGAGGGTTTGATGATGCTATTAGTGTCGAATGTCTCATCATATGCAGCTAAGGGGGTTTATACCCGTTACAAGACGATATCCGCCAGCGCTCCACCTGTGTAGTGTCTCGCTCTCTTGACATGATAATGCTTGTATATCACGGAGTTTAATCAACTGCAGTGTATGGAGTACTTTGATTGTATTAACACTCTTCTACCAGCAGAACGCTTAATATGTTTGGGGGCAGTGAGATCTGCGCCATTCCATTGCTTAGCTTTGCCTACCCTAGATCTACAGATCAAGTCCATTGAGATGCTCAAACAAAAGGGTAGCGGCTGAGCCGAACCTAAATAGCGTCAATATCGAATGTTTACTCCACCCTGATATGGCCAAGTTCATTGCCTTATTGGATTACTTGCTTACCACAGTATATGGTGCCACCCCTGATCGTTGAGGCCACTGAAAGCTCAAGCCGCCCTCAATTTTGCCGCCCACCTACCTGCTTTGCCGCCATCACAATTATCATTCTAAATGCTTTGGTGCTTCAGAATGGGTTGCAACAAATCACTCCACACCGACACCTAGCCGAATCATTAGCCCCGGCATGCCATGTTGATTAACCGGTTCTGTTTGTCTAGTTAGGAGCACATGTAATCGGTTCCGGCTGTTGCCTACCCTATAGACCTTTCTCTCTATGACCTGGCTACAGCTTTTTGAGGGGGCCTTCTGTTATTCACTGTTATTGCTGGCTGCATGCTAAAACTTTCTGGTTCACTTGTATAAGAGGAGCGATTCATGTATGAAACAAGATGCTGCACGAAGTCTTCAAAGGCGACTATCCCAGCTAAGCGTTGGGCTGAATGACTGCGCCAGAGGCCGTGGCCGTTCTCTTGAACTCCCGAGTCCTCGTTCCCTTTTGGAATAGATAATCAATATGTGCAAACGTCACGTTCTTTGTCTCTGGGATTTCCAGCCAGGACAATCCAAACCCGATAACCTTTGAGAGTTTTAGCGAAGATGTAAGACATCCTCGTTTGAGCATTCTCCACGAATCCGAAACACATCTGGATTGCGTACTAACTCAAGAGTGCAGCCGCTGTTGTCAGGACAGCTTGCTGCATCCATTATTAAGGGATTGCAGTCCGAAGGCATCGCAGCAACGCTCAAGCATTATGCCGTGAACGAGCAGGAAACAGAACGTACAAGGGTAAATGCAATCGTCAGTGAGCGAGCATTGCGCGAGATATACCTTCGGCCGTTTGAGATTGCCGTGAAGGAATCGAACCCATGGGCGGTGATGACGGCCTACAACTTAGTGAATGGACATCACTGTGACTCAAACAATTTTCTGTTGCAAAAGGTGCTCCGAGGAGACTGGGGCTGGGAAGGACTCGTGATGAGCGATTGGGGTGGCACCAATTCGACGGTCGAGGCTTTAAATGCAGGACTGGACCTCGAGATGCCTGGCCCATCCAGATACAGAGTACTTTCCGCTGTTCAAGAAGCGATCGCGAGTGGTCAATTAACTGAGGAGGTTATCAATGACCGTGTCCTCTCTTTGATTCAATTTTTGAAAAAGCTCAATGCCTTCGATAACCCAGATACTGCAGAGGAACGGCAGTGGACCAACCTGCGCATCGGAACTTGATTCGCGAAGCTGCGGCACGAGGCGCGGTTCTACTCAAGAATGAGAATGCGATCCTGCCCCTATCGCGAGAGATACTTCAGACCAAGAAGATCGCTCTGATTGGATTCGCCAAGACAGCTCTCGTGCACGGTGGGGGTAGTGCCGCTGTGAAGTCCCATTATCAGGTCTCTCCCTTGGACGCATTCCGACACACAGCTGGAGACGCCATTCGAATTTCCTATGCTAAGGGTGCCCATACCGAACGCTTTTTGCCACCCATGCGCCATGACGAGGCAGTCGGCTCAGTCCATGGGCTTGATGGAAACCCTGGCTGGACGTGCTTGACATATGATCACAAGACACATGCGCTATCCTCGACGACTCATGGAGAACAGTCGGCCGTAATTGCTGCATTCAATCAAGCAAATTTCAACAAGATATTGGAGTTTGTCTGTGATTTTGTGCCCATCGAGACCGGTAACCACTGCTTCGCCACCTCTGCCCTCGGCCCGGTGCAATTCTTCGTAAACGACAAGTTGGTCCACGAACAGACGGGCTGTGCCTCTGATGGCATGGGCTTCCTTTTCGGCGTCCAGGCAGAGACAAAATACAGACATTATTTGGAAGATGGGACTTCGTACCGCCTTCGAATCCGAGCGAGCCCGGCCTTTGATCTACCAGGACTCGACTTTATGTCCGGACGACCATGCTTCCGCCATGGAATGGCCTTGGCATCTGAATATGATCGTGACCTGCTCAGCGAGGCAGTTGAGCTTGCAAAGGAAGCGGACTATGCTATTGTCTTTTCCGGTCATGAAACATCCTGGGAGTCTGAAGGCCAAGACCAGCTATCTTTCGAGTTGCCCAAAGACGGTTCACAAGACCGGTTGATTCGGGAGGTGGCAGCAGTAAATCGGAACATAATAGTCGTCAACTCTACCGGAGTCCCGGTCGCAATGTCATAGCTTGATAACGTCGCAGCTGTTGTGCAGGCCTGGTTTGGCGGCCAGGAGGCTGGAAACTCAATTGTGGACGTCTTAACTGGAGCTGTCAATCCCGAGGGCCGCTTGCCCGTTACTTTTCCCAAAAAAAACCGAACACAGTCCTGCATAAGGGAATTTTCCAGGTTCATACGTTGATGGGAAACCCATCGTTGAGTACAAAGAAGGGGTTTTCGTGGGCTATCGCCACTACAATCGTCTTCCTCAAGATCGCATCAACTTTTCGTTTGGCCACGGCCTTTCATATACGAGCTTTGGCTTTGAGGATTTCACGGTCAGGGTTGAATCAAAAGACTTGCTGGCATCATCTGTCCGGGTCAAAAATACTGGCGAAGTCCTTGGCGGCACCCTGGTCCAGATTTATGCGGGTTTCTCTGAACACGACGAGAACCATCCCATCCTCGGCCTCGTTGGCTTTGCCAAAATTAGGCTGCTCCTGGCCAAAGCACTACCGTCAGTGTCTCAATTGCGATGAGAGATTTGGGATATTTCGATGAAATGGGAGGAAAATGGATTGTAAGGCCGGGACACTATGACATATCACTCGGTCGCTCTGCATCAGATATTGTTGCAAGCGCCAGCATTGCAATTGAGAAGAGATTAGAGTACGAGCCATGAACCACTAGTTCTAGGCACTTGGAGGAACTGGAAGAAGCGGTACGTGCAGGTAATGATTAGAATATCTTAGCAAAATCTAGACGGTTGATCAATTTGAAATCGTCATTCTAAATCCATCAAACAACATTGACGTTTGCAGCCACGTTTGCAGCCACTGAACAACATAGCTTACAGAAATCAACACCGTTTCTACCTAGCAGAATTGGGTGGACAAGAAAGCTATTCCTCGTTCCCAAACACTGGCACGATGCCCTTGTTTTAGCAGCTGTATTGCTAAGGATATGCGTCAACTACAAATAGAGGCGACTGCATTTCTGTTCGACCCATGGAACAGAATGTTTTTCCGAAGCACAGCGAGTGGACACAGCGGAAGAGTCTCACGATCGTCACACATGCGGCTGCCAACCCCTAAAAGACTAATGGAATCCATCTTACCCTGATAGCGCTTGTTCGCTGAGGGTTCAGTTATACAAGGTCATGTCGCTCTTGCAGGAACATTACCCCGAGCTGGTCTAGCCAGCTGACAACCCTTGCGAGTCTCAGCTTGGGTTAAACCAAATAGTGATCGTAAACATCCTGATCCCAAGTTTCCTCTTGGTTTAGACCAGGTTGCATGCTTGGCATGTTAAGCTTCTTTTCGGGATGTGGTGATACGGAGCCGACCATAACCCAAATTGCCGCTAGTGGCGCCTTGTTGGACCAGTTCCATTCGGGACGCGGAGGTCGAAAGCCGGCATGCGAACTAGTGTGTTTCAAGTCGGGCTATTCTTCGGGCGAAGGTGATGTCTAGGCGGGATCGTCGCCGATCACGGACCTTGCAGTTGAATCTCCCCGGCGCCGTTTCATTCATTTCCATAGCTCCATATAGACGACAAACTCTGCATGCACAACAGCGACATAACGAACTTGAATGCTTGACAAGTGTAATACCACTTGAATATGTCGTCACAGAGTAACCCGGCCAGCCCGCGCGGCTTCAAAGTTGTAGATGTACGCTTTGAACATTTCGCATCCGGTCACCAGCTCGGCACACAAGAGACAAGGCCCAGGCTGTCTTGGAAATTCCAAAATGCACCCAACGGGTTCGTCCAACACCGTTACGCTATCGAGGTCTTTGATACATCATGGATTGCTTCTGTCGAACCGATCGCACGAGCTCTTATTGACTCGCCAGACAACGTCTTAGTACCATGGCCGATGGAGAGGCCACTGGAATCAAGGCAGCGTGTTTTTGCACGAGTCAAGGCATGGAGCAGCGACGGTGTCCAGTCCGAATGGAGCGAACCCGCGAGTGTCGAGACAGGCCTGCTTCTTAGGCACGAATGGCAAGCTCAACGAATTACATCACCGTGGGATTATCCCTGCAACTTACCACAACCGGAAGAACTTTTCAGAACCGTCTTTCAGACTGACTCCTCAAGAACCATAGAGCGTGCACGGCTTTACGTCACGGCTCAAGGCGTGTACGAAGCAGAAATCAATGGACGAGTAGTAGGCGACCACTTCCTCGCGCCAGGTTGGACAGTCTATGATAAAAGGCTCCAATACCAAACGTTCGACATAACGGAACACTTGTCAAACACGCGCCAAAGTAATGTCATTGGCATCAGGGTCGCCGAGGGATGGTTCTGCGGGCGCCTTAGTTTTGGGGGCGGTTACAGAAACCACTGGGGCGATCGTCCAGCTTTGATGGCTCAGTGCGAGGTCTCATACACCGACGGAACATCGGATCAGTTGCTGACAGATTCATCTTGGTCCGTTGCAAAGGGCCCAGCTCTTCTTGCTGAGCTCTATCATGGAGAGAAGTATGACGCCAACGAAGATGTGCCTGGATGGTCCTCCATACCGTCGCTTTCCGAACCAATCCGGAAGAAATGGCAGGCTGTCAAGGTTATCAACCCCCTACCAGATAGTATTCAATTAATCGCGCAAGAATCCGAGCCTGTACGTCGCATATCCGTCGTAAAGCCGGTTGACAGGATCATCACAAGTTCAGGGAAGACCTTGCTTGATTTTGGGCAAAATCTTGTCGGTTATACGAGGATCAAGCGTGTCAAGGGACATAAAGGCCATCAAATCACTCTTTCGCATGCGGAGGTTTTAGACCAAGGCGAGCTTGGCAGGCGGCCATTGAGAGTCGCGGATAATGTTGATGTATACACATTGAATGGCAATCCTGAAGGAGAGCATTGGGAGCCTCGATTTACATTCCATGGATTCAGGTATGTGCAAGTGGACGGATGGTCGGAAGAGAGCTGCCCGCTCCTGGAGTCGGTCGAGGCTGTAATATGCCATACCGACATGAACCGAGTTGGTTCATTTGATTGCTCTGAGCCACTCCTAAACAAGCTGTTCGACAATATTGTGTGGAGCATGCGCGGCAACTTTCTCTCTATCCCTACAGACTGCCCACAAAGAGATGAGCGACTGGGCTGGACTGGAGACTTGGCTGTCTTCGCACCTACGGCGGAGCTCATCTACAATTGCACCGGGATGATCAGGAGCTGGCTCAAAGATGTGGCTGCGGAGCAAAGCAAACAGAACGGCATCCCTCCAATGGTGGTACCCAATACTCTTACGAAGGATCCCATTTTTGGCCATATTTTGCCAGCAGCCATCTGGTGCGATGTAACCATATTGGCACCGTGGGCCCTATACCAGGCTTCGGGAGACGAACAAATATTGCGTGATCAATACCAGAGTATGATAGATTGGCTATCCAAAATTCCAAGGAATAAGGGATATAATACCCATCTCTGGGATAATAGAAGCCTTCAACTTGGTGTAAGTAACTATCCAGAGAGACCGTCGTACTCTAACTGACACTCATTGACAGGACTGGCTTGATCCATCTGCGCCCCCGGAAAACCCCGCAGCAGCCAAGACGAACGCAATTTTAGTAGCCGATGCCTATCTTATTCATTCTCTAGACTTGATGACCCAAGTGGCTAAGATAATTGGCAAACATGAAGATGCACAAAGATTTGGCCAAGACTTGGAAGCTGCAAAGCAAGAGTTTGCTTCCGAATATCTGACACCAAACGGGCGGCTGATGTCTGATTCTCAAACGTCTCATGCTCTCTGCCTTGTGTATGACCTAATTCCAATGGAGGCGCAGAAACGCAGAGCCAGTGAACAGCTCTCTTACATTGTTCGGCGCGACACGTTCAAGATCGGGACTGGATTTGCGGGAACTCCTCATATTTGTGAAGCGCTTGCACTCGCCGGCCACTATCAGGTTGCTTACTCCATGCTGCTCAACAAAGAGTGTCCATCTTGGCTCTACCCTGTTTCAATGGGATCGACGACCATCTGGGAGCGCTGGGATAGTATGCTTCCGGATGGGTCAATCAATCCGGGTGAAATGACAAGTTTCAACCACTATGCTCTCGGAGCGGTGGCGAAGTTCATGTGGGAGAGGCTTGCTGGCTTACAGTGCGCAGCACCAGGGTGGAGGAAGATCCGTGTTGCGCCTCTTATTGGAGGCGGTCTTACCCATGCCAGTGCCATACTGGAGACGCCGTACGGGGAAGCCTCAGCTTCATGGAAAATTGAGGGCGGAACGGAGCAGTCAATCAGCATTCAAGTAAGAGTCCCGCCTAATACGACGGCAGAAATTGTTTTCCCCGCTGGTTGCAGTGGTGAGGTAAATCAGACAATTGGCTCTGGAGATTACGCATTTACGCGACAGTTCACTCAACAGAACGAGTGGCCTGTTCAGCCAATCTCTTTGTTTTAACATAGTGTATTTCTCAATCATGAGAGACACCTCCTTGGATATTAAGATATTCACAAAGTCCACTGCCGATTGCGACGACCTGACAGCATCTTACGTATATGATGAACTGCCTACGAAAAGCAATTCCCCAGTGTCACCTTTTGAATCTGCCTCTGCAATATACGGCCCTGCCACCGCCATATCAGTTTCCCTGCCCAAGGTTAAATTCGGCACTTAAGATCCGCACAGCTTCCTTGATGCCTCGGTGACCGTGTATATCTTACGGACTCTACAAAGCATATCATACAGTCAAAATCCATGTAAGGCGGATTAGACATGGAAGGTGCAGTGGTTCGGTGCTTAGTAGGTGAATCGCTCATTGTCGAATGGCGACGGAAGAATGGCAACGGCAGAATGAGCGAGGTGGGGCTTTCCATCGAGCGTCCTCCGGCTAAATTCGTTGCTGTCCAAGAATCACCAACAAGGAAAGCTCTTCGTGACTAATGCAAGGTTGCCCAGTCAAGCAGGTCACTGCACATAGCGGAGCCAATAATTGTTGCTGCATCTTCATTCTACTAATGACGAGATTGTACCATGATACGACTTAAGGCAAGGTAATTCAGTGGTGACAAGCTATTTTTTTCAAGAACGTGTTACTGACGGAATTATAGTCGATCCTTGCGAAAGTTCTTATTGAAATGCCAAATTGCTGAAAGCCATTCTGAATTTTGTTGAGCCAAGCTGGTTCAAACTGCTTAATTTCTCTGCTTCTCGAGTAAATAAGGCTTTACACAGCTCCAGCTTTATCCGAAGAATGAGGAGCCCTAAATGAACAGAAAGTAGAGATGAAAATGGAGCGAACATTGAAGAACGTAGACATTATTTTCGCCAAGACATCTATGAATTTTATCTATTTCCACCTTCGAATGCACTATGAGAATCCACTTTTAAAGGACTCAATGCTTTGCTAATACACTTCAATGGTGTCAAACTTCACTTGTCAAAAGTTGGAAACATTGACATGCATGGAGGCATATCCCCATCACAAATCGAGCAATGGTAAGCTGTATGCATTAGCTTATCTGCCCCGTTTCCGCTACAACATCGGCTGCAATTCCTCCGAAAGGATCAACTCAAGTCCGAACAAATTTCAGCATTGAAGAGACTATACAGTACTTTCGTTGCCGGACAACAGATATACGGGCCACTCATGCGCCCAATCGAGTTGCAACGAGCCAACAATGAAATCATGCAGGTGTCAGCACGATCTACAATACCTCTTTCTCTGCATGCGATATTAGCCTAATTGATCTTCCGGGGATATGCAGATCAGGCATCGCATTGCGCAATGAGGGTTTAGCCGATATGTCTGGTGTGCTCAGGTTACGAGACCCCTCTGGAGATGAACCATCCTCCTCAACAGCTTCGGCTTTTGACAGTGGTTTCGCGCAAAATGGGGAAAAGAACAACGAAGCAATCGATTAATTGGTGGATGGAGCTTCAGGATCTTCCGATGCACCAAGCCATAGACATTCGCGAGAAATTGGAGTTGCGTGAATCGCAAGTGGACTGGGTTAGTATAAGACGACACCGACACGCACTCATCACTAGACATGTTATCGATTACGAAACAGAGCATCATTAATCGTCATGTTGGCATTTCAATTTATTCTAGTTCAAGCCTGGGGTGTATTCTTAGGAAGAGCTGCGACTGTGCCCAGCGTCAACACCCTCAGAGCCAGAGCCTGCCTTCCAGCTACCGAATATAGCCCTGAGTATACGTACGAAGGATGCTATACCGACCCAGATAGCAAGAATAGGGCTCTCAAAGGTCGATTCTTCACTTCTACGCAAAATTCCGCCCGATACTGCACACAGCTTTGTGGTCGCCTTGGATATACACTAGCTGGTTTAGAGTACACCAAGTGCGTAATTTTATGGTCTAAGTGTTGAACAACGACTAACATTGATCTAGTCAATGCTTCTGTGGTGATGAGCTCGATCCCATTTCTCAAAAGACTGATGAGTCGGCTTGCGGAAGGACTTGTCCAGGCAACTCGACGGAAAAGTGTGGGGATAGCTACAAGTGAGTTGTGCTGCGGTTCCAAAACAGAGCTTTCATTGATGAAACTAGGATGAATCTTTACTTAATCAACAATGCAGTGGACAGAGAAGGTCCGGGAACATTTCCAGACTGCAATCGCGATCCACTTTGCTCGAATCCTGTCTGCGACACCTCTTTATCCCCGAAGGAACGGGCAACGGGGCTGATCAATGCTTTTACTATCGATGAGAAGCTTGCCAATCGGGTAAATGGAGCTGCTGGCGCACTTCGACTGGGACTACTACCTTATCAATGGTGGAACGAAGCACTCCACGGCCTGGCTCAGTCTCATGGATCTTACTTTGCAGGAAAAGGTGAATGGAGCTACGCCACTTCTTTTCCACAACCTATCGTTCTCGGAGCTGCGTTTGACGATAAAATGGTGAGGGCGGTGGCCGACGTGATTTCAACAGAAGTAAGGGCATTTCACAATGTGGGTCGAAGCGGTATTAACCTCTATGTAAGTCTGTCTTATCTTTGGCCCGTTGCCGAACTAATAAAACTTAGACTCCAAATATTAACAATTTCAAAGATCCCCGATGGGGTCGTGGTCAAGAAACTCCTGGCGAGGATCCATTCCATGCCCAGCGGTATACTCGGGCTATTGTAAGCGGATTAGAGGACGCATCCACTGGCTACAAGAAGACCGTCACCACTTGCAAGCACTACGTTGCTAATGATTTCGAAAACTTCGGCTCTGTATCTCGATACAACTTTGACGCCAATATCACTCTCCAGGACCTATCAGAATTTTATTTACCACCTTTCAAGACATGTGCACTTGAGCAAAAGGCGGGCTCATTTATGTGCAGCTATAATGGTGTTAACGGTCATCCCCTATGTGCCAACCGTTACCTTTTGGAGGATGTTCTTCGACAGCACTGGGACTGGGAGGCCGACGAACATTTCATCAGTACCGACTGCGAGGCTGTGCCATACATATTCAACCGACACGGCTATGCCAAAGATTTAGGTGAAGCCTCGGCAGTCGCACTGAAAGCTGGAACTGACCTGGAATGCAACAATCGAGCGGGCTATGAGGCCATCACGTCAGCTTGGAATCAATCTCTTGTGACAGAGGAAGAAATTGACAAGTCTCTCATACGCATGTGGTCCTCCCTTGTATCGCTTGGCTTCTTTGACCCAACGGAGAGACAGCCACTTCGTGGACTTGGCTGGAAGGATGTTCACACTAAGGATGCTGAGAAACTTGCTTATGATTCTGCTATTGCTGGGTCAGTTTTGATTAAGAATAACGATTTCTTGCCTCTTGACCCAAAGAAGCAGCAGAAGTTTGCTTTTATCGGGCCGTGGTTCAACGCTACCAAAGAGTTGCAGGGCATCTACTCCGGTCCAGCGCCATATACCATTTCTCCAAGACAAGCGGCAGAGGAGCGCAAGCTGAGCTTTGATTGGCAACGTGGCGTTGAAATGAATGCGACAGATGCTTCTTTTAACAACGCAATCGAAATTGCCCGGGACGCCGACGTCGTTGTTTTCTGGGGCGGCATTGACAATTCATTAGAGCGAGAAAGTAACGATCGCCAGACATTGGCATGGCCAGATGCTCAGACTCAGCTTCTTGAGAAACTCTCAGAAGTAGGGAAACCAGTCGTTATCGTGCAGTTTGGTGGCGGTCAAGTCGATGATACCGCTTTGCTCGCTGACGACAACGTCAAATCGATCTTATGGGTTGGATACCCAGGGCAAGCGGGAGGACGACCAATCTTTGATCTTCTCTTTGGCAAGGCTGCACCTGCCGGACGGCTCCCAATCACACAATACCCTGCCTCCTACTTCCACGACGCACCTCCTACCGACATGAATCTTCGACCGGCACCCGGCAACTCGAATCTTGGTCGCACCCACATCTGGTACAACGGGAAAGCACCAGTACCTTTTGGGTTCGGTCTGCATTACACTGAGTTCGAAGCAAAATTGCAAAGGAAGCCCAATCTCAAATCTGCTGAGATCAAAAGTCTTGTCCCCGCAAAAGCCAGCAATGTGCCCGCAGAATGGCAGAAAGCTCTCGAACGTGAAGTCATCCACGTTCCCATTACGATCACAAACGTCGGGTCCGTTAAGTCTGACTATGTTGTGTTGCTCTTCATGCGTTCTGAGGTAGGTCCTTTGCCTCGGCCTATCAAAACACTGGTGGGATACGAACGGATCAAGGCCCTGAGCCCTGGGAAAGAAAAGTCAGTCAGCATCTCGGTCACTGTGGAGAACTTGGTGAGGGTGGATGAGCAGGGTAATCGTGTATTGCACCCTGGTAAGTATACAGTCTTTGCGGATCTCGATGAAAAGGTGGTACATGAGTTTGAGTTGAAAGGCACCCCTACGACAGTGGAATATTTTCCTCAGCCCAATTAAGGGACATCATATGGTGCAGATGTTCGTATCTATTGGAGGCGGCTAGCTCAACCACGTGTTTAGTGTCAGCTTTAGAGAATATCTGCATGGAACTGAACTTGCTAGACTTGTTGGAGCATGAGTTAGTGGTTTGGAGGATTTATTTTGACACAATACATACCATATGTTGGAACCTAAAAACGATATCCGCTGCCTGTGTCCGTCACTGCGTCGATAGTTTGGGGTTATTTTGGAACGTCCCAAGATCTATCGACATATTTTGACTCCATAGTTTTACCAGAATCACCCCACAACCGCTGGAGACCTGACACTTAGATGCAAAAGCTTGAGTATTTTTCTAACTCTGAGGACAGATCAATCTCGGCCTTTGGCCGATGCAGATTCCTCCGCATTCTCAAACATTCTCTTTTGGACTGAAAATGACACAGACACGCCATTTTCTCCTGAAGGGTCACGAGTTCTACAAACCATCCTTGTAAGTCAGAAATCTAGATCCAAGGTACTATCCTAAAGTAGTTTGCAATTGCTTTACTGTGCCGCTGAGTCGTTGGCCAAGTGGGCAAAACTCCACAGATTTGGCCTGCAATGCTTGGCAATAATTTAGCTGGCAATTTCCACCTACCATGTCTAGCCATCGCTCCCGTGAGCTTGGTCTAGATATGCTCTAGCTTGCTTGGTGTATGCAACCCTAACGCATCCCCGCATTACATGGGTCGCCGTTGGCTGGGGTCGAACTCATAGCACCAGTTAAAAGACTCGGAAGGACTGGTTCCGGTTCTGAATCAAGCATTACCACACGAGAATCAGGTACAATCTCGGCTTGCAGATGCAGAAATGCTTAGCATGTGTCAATCTCAATGCCACGATAGCCGGAGCCTTATGATGGACCTGTCAGTCCCCTAAGTGCAGATCTATAGAATTTGAACAACTTACTGCCATATACGTATTTGATGTGCGTTTGCCTGACTTGAAGCGCCCGTGACCGTCTCTGCCTCCCCACAGCATGAGGTTACATCCAACAAAAATGACTTGATCGCGTGGGAGGTCTACTATACAAGGATCGTGGCCTTCTCCACAAACTTGCCCAGCCAGGAGAGTGAAAAAGGCCCGAATTTGCTTTGACGTCGGTACTCGAATCCCGACAAGTAGGGCTACCGAATCGAACGGTGTGGGCATTTGACCGGAAAAATGTCCAATAGCTTGCCTTGTGAGCGGGACAAAAGCTTGGCAAAGGTAGGTGAAGGACTCGCGCAACTTGGCAATGAGCAAAATAGCTGATTTAAAGAAGCTGTGCCTGGAGCAACCTCGGCCGTGTTCTCTATCACATTCAAAAAGGGCCTTCTTGGAAACCGGTCACCAAAGGCAGAACTTTTAGTTGGAGCGCTTGCAGAGACTTCGGCGCAATATATTACGTGAAGTATATCAGAAGGCAACCACTTTCAATCATTCCACAAGGACCCAAAGTAACCTTAGCGAGTTAAGTATAAAACGGCTCCGCTGGTCTTCTCAGACACAGTCCTATTCAGCAAGCTCTTCTCCTCACACACAAGAATCTCGCCATAAGCCCAATATCTCTTACGCTTGCTTCTTCCAGATCATCAGATCAAACACGCAACATGGGTCTTTACAGAATTGCGTCTGCCATGTTGGCAAGCCTCGCAGTGAGCCAGGCCGCTGTCCCTACTATTCCTGGTTTCAGTCTCACCTGGAGTGATGACTTCATCGGCTCTTCAAACTCTCTGCCCAACCCCTCCAACTGGATTGTTGACACTGGAACGTCCTATCCAGGCGGGCCCGCCAACTGGGGAACTGGTGAGATTCAAGTCTACACTAGCAACTCCCGAAACTTGCGACTCAATGGCAATGGCGCTCTTCAAATTACCGCTTTGAAGGATGCCAACGGTGGCTGGACCTCAGCGCGTATTGAGACTCAGCGCTCTGACTTCGTCTGCCGCCCTGGTGGCCGGATGCGCATTCAAGCTAGTTTGAGCCTGCCTGCTGTTGGAAGCAATGCGATAGGCTACTGGCCAGCGTTTTGGACTCTTGGTCGCAGCTACCGTGGCAACTACTGGAATTGGCCCTCCGTGGGCGAGTTTGACATGATGGAGAACGTCAATGGGATCAATCGCGTCTGGGGCGTCCTGCACTGCGGCGTTAACCCTGGAGGGCCATGCCGGGAAACGGACGGCCTTGTTGGCTGGCGCGACGGTGGTAGCCCGCCCTTGCAGGGCAACTTTCACACCTACACGTTTGAAGTGGATCGTACCCAATCTCTTGAGGCTATTCGCTGGTTCTTGGATGGTATTCTGTTCTGGCAGGTTGTTTCCACCGATGTGCCCTCTGATGTCTGGGCACAAGCTGTTCACAACCCTCACTTCATCCTTCTGAACCTTGCCATTGGCGGAGCATTCCCTAACAATAACTACGGCAGTGCTACACCTTTGGCCAATACAGCCTCTGGTGGCCAGCTGCAGGCTGAGTACGTTGCGGTCTACAATTCCTGACCGTAATTGCAAGTACCTATTTGCGCGTAACTCATTTGGAGTGGTCCAAATTTCTTCCTGTCGTTATCTTTGCTTCATTGTTCAATACTTTGTACATGACATGGAAATTAACTGGGCAATCGGCTCAAAACGTTAGCGGTCAATCGTTCATATCTTAGTCAATATACAATTCATTCCCTTTTCTGTTCAACAAATGCTAACAGCGCGAAAATGGGATTTGCTTCGTATGTTTAGTTCAAACCTCAGCATTGCTCAAACTACACCAGTATGGGTTCAACGCTGAAGTCCTTGTGCATGTAACATCGTGATCTGTGCCCTTCTTCGAATTGACAAGGTCAACAGGAGTGGAAATCTGACACATCCTGAAATGCTGGTAGATTGCTCGCTTTTACGTAACCTTGTCCTTGTTCTCGTGTGCCCATGGTTCAAATTTTGGCCACACATTAGACTTAACTGATTTTACATTCGACAATAATCTCCAATGACTACTATAAATCGACAGCCAAACACACGCATCAATGAATGCCAGTATCTGGTTGTATAGAAGAATACCCAAAGTCCTGGACTTGGTCAACAATTAATGGTCTTCCAGTGCCCCAAGGCATGTAGGTCAGCAAGTTGTACTGAGATAGTGATGCCAAGCTGGCAAGAAGAGCAGACAATCAAGATTTTACGAAAACTATAAGATGGATTCAACATAATATTGCAATTTCCACGCTTGTCTATGGACAACTCATATTGCTAAAAAGGTTGAATAAAGCCCACAACAACTCTTACAGTCGATATGGGCCGAAGTCCTTGTATCCTTCACCTTTAACAAAGGTCTGCAACCACGGACCATGGGTCTCTGAGCCTGTTAACTCCAAGAACAGTCTTGCATGAGCATCTCCGTCGACCCTGAAAGCGGTTGAGCTGTCCAATCTTCGTTCGTCAATATATTAAAATCTACTACTTGTAGTCACATCGAGGCGGTCGTCAGAGTATAGATGGGAGTTTTGGCATACTTGAATCCTTTCTCTTTGTATTCAGCAGCAGCAGACATCATATGCGCGGAAGCAGACTTGTCAGCATTGGATTCTAGAAACTGCGGGAGCGGTGCGACGTTGAAGATGTTTCCAGTCAAGAAAAATGTCCTTGATACATGAGCGGGAAGCTCTGCCGAACCCAGGGCGGCTTGTTGGTCCGCAGCAGAAACACTGGTCGTATTGGCGGTCATCTCTCGCCCGAAGGCCTCCAACGAAATTGCAAACGGGTCGTTTGGGGGGAAAAGGTGGCAGCACCGGCTTCGTTTGCTTAGCGAGGCACTTAGCTAGGCTTTTCTAGCACTGAGACATACCGTTGTAAACGACCACACTTGGGATTCCTAGCTCCTTCTTGACCTTTTTGAAAGCGTCGACAACTTCTTTGGAGTCGTCAAAGTCACTTTTGATGTTGAGTAGACCGTCTGTGCTGTCTGCTTCCTCCAGAGACTTGGCTGCGATAGCAACCTTGTAGCCTTTCGAAGCAAAAGCCCTCGCGGCGGGCAAGCCAACTTTTGGCCCCGCACCGAGGATGAGAACGACAGGAGGTGTTCCAGACGTGATATGGGATGTAAGGGATGAAGGTAATACTGTAGTTCAAGGAAGAAAGGAATAAGCTTTTCTTTGCAATTTATGTACTCATGTCCTGTTGAGGCCAGGGAGAAGTTAGTCGGGGTCTTCAGTCAATTGAGCCCTGACCGTAACGTTTGTAAGCCACTGAGTCGTATTAGAACTCTGTTTCACTAATTGGAGTACACGAAAATCTTGGTGCGGCATTGTCTCCAGGACGTTGCGCGCCCTGGATTGGTGTGTGTTGCATTTCCGTGCTTATGGTGGATACGCTTATCGACGGACCCGGACCTTACGGAGGCTCCGAACTCGAAGACAGCATGACCAATCCTGCCTGTCAACAGCCTACGTCAACATTTGTCAACTCTTTACCACTTAATGATTGTGCAGTGAAACAGGCTTCAGGGAGAGTGGTCATCAAGTCCACTATTATTTCAAGTGCTCGAGACGACACGGTGACGCTCTTGTAAAGGAACCCAGAAGTCCGTGATGATGCTCCTTTTGGTCCCTTCCATTACTATACTTCCAGCTCCATAAATAAGACCAAAGTCGCTCCCTCTCAATTAACCTCAGTCTCTCAACTTTTTCTCTCAAATGGCGATGTGAAGGCTATCAAAGTGCTAGGACTTCATGGGCCTAACGGTGCCAAGGTCCTTAGCCTTTGCGAGGAGCTTGGACTACCATATGACATAGATGTAATTCCACTTACCGACGTCAAGAATCCCAAGTAAGTCGCCCTCAACCCGAATGGGCGCGTGCCGTCTATCCAGGACCCGAACACGGACCTCACGATGTGGGAATCTGGCGCAATCATCGAGTATTTGACAGAGACATACGACAAGATCCACACGTTGAGCTTCATCCCGGACACAGCTGAAGCCTACCACGCTCGTCAATGGCTCTTTTTTTCAGTCCACAGGCCAGGGGCCGTGTTATGGGCAGGCAATGTGGTTTATCATATACCAGCTGCTTCCCAAGGCACGAGAGCGCTATGTTAAAGAAGTCAACCGTGTGACGGGCGTGCTGGAGGGGCACTTGGAAAAGCAGAAGCCTGATGCCGACAGCAGTGTTTGGTTCTTAGGCAGCCGGTTCTCGTACGTGGATTTCGCGTTTTTCACTTGGCAAAACACAGCCACGCCACGTATCCCCAACGATGAGTTCAACGAAGATGACTACCCTCTCGTCAAGATATCGCGCGAAAACATGCTTGCGCGCCCGAGCGTGCAGAAGGTCTTGAAGCTGCAAGAAGCTAAATAGGTTGTGGCGGATTGTATTTGGAGAGAGACTCTCGAGTCTCTATACATCAGCCACTGCCGCCACGATGGGTAGAGAATGAGAGATAGATGATTTTGTTGGCCAGCAAGCGGTTCATTTGCCCACTATTGCATGATGGCATTATGCTGTCAAATTGACTCATATGTAGAAGAGCTAGCCACTTGTCAATTTTCTTCCAGAATAGCTACCAATATATACTTGCCTGAAAGACTTTTCGTGCTATTACCTCAGTTTGATGACCCCAATTTGAGTTTTCAAGACCTTTCAAGTCGGAGCTAACTTCATAAGGTGCTCGGTGGCCCATCCACCGTCCCAAAGATCCTGCGGGAACCCTGAGGAGGAGTGACCCAGACGGTGGTGGTCTCGTCGACCTTGCGTAGTAGAGGCACATCGTATTTTTTTCTTCCGCCACATGTCGCAAGTTTAACTCTAGATGTCAACAGACAGGCTTATCAGTTTCGCGGGTCAACTCACACGAACAATGATTGGCCGTTCCTCGTCCCCAGCACTTGGCAGGGCTCCGGAAGGCGATGGTGGATTCATGATCTGCTGTTCCAAGGTCGCCTCAAGACAAAGAGTCTAAACATAACAATCAGAAGGGTTTGGGCTGGAGAGCTTCACTGCAAAAGCGACAATTAAACAATATCTTGCGAAAGGCAACTTGGGAGCCTCAAGTGAGCTCTTCGGCTCTCGCGTCATGATCAAACAAGGAAGTGATTAT
This sequence comes from Paramyrothecium roridum, assembly GCA_003012165.1. Taxonomy (NCBI): domain Eukaryota; kingdom Fungi; phylum Ascomycota; class Sordariomycetes; order Hypocreales; family Stachybotryaceae; genus Paramyrothecium; species Paramyrothecium roridum. Next base: position 42,153 of record PXOD01000223.1, read on the forward strand.
AAATTAGGGTTCTTATCTATCATCAAGCTGTACGGGGCTCAGTCCAGGCTATGACCAGGTGGGGTTTAGCGAAAGCAGAGCACATTGTGAGAGCTGAAAAGGGCTCTTCGCTCACAGCCTAGACCAGGCACAAGTTGGTCTATTCCAGAATGAGGACAGGTTGGCTGGCGGAATTCCAAAGAGTCTATCGCTGAAACCAAGTATTCATTACTGACTCACGGTGAGCTCCGTGCCTAAAAGAGGGCAACATGCCAGGTGGTGAACAGATGCCGGCTCCAGCAAGAGAGCTTCTCCTACCAGTATTTGTCAGGCCCTAGAAATGCCAGGAAAAATGGGGCCTGATTGTGCGAGCCTCAAATCAAAACCATCAGAACTGATCTGTGAACCAATCCGAAATAGGCAACTTTGGCGTTGAAACCAATCAGCGTCGAAGGGCACTTCGCCAATGCCTCTGGCTCGTGACTCAATTGCTTCGTTTGAGGCATTGGTAAAAATCATAACAGACCTTCGCTTCCCTTCCCAATGTTCACTCTATAACTTCAATATCACTCAAGGACCGAACCTTTGCTTCAAAAACGTCTTCGCTAACCACATCGTGCCACCATGGCAATCACATTCCAGGAGGTCGCTGCGAGCGCTGCCGTGGCGAGGAAACGCATCCGCCCCTACGTGTACGAGACACCTCTCCTACCGGCGCGGAAAATAGGACAGAGCCATGGTGCCAAAGTCTTATTCAAAGCAGAGAACTTCCAAATAACTGGGTCCTTCAAGATACGAGGCGCCACATCTAAAATGACGGCCGAGTCGGCACATCAACGACTCATCACAGCGTCGTCGGGCAACCACGGCGTCGGCGCAGCCCGTGCAGCCTCGCTCCTATCTAAAGAGATGACCATTGTTTTGCCCGAGACTGTTGTTCCTGCAAAGCTCGAGAAAATCAAGTCCTATGGTGCCGAGGTGATACTTCATGGCGCAGAAGCCGGACTCTCCGAGAAGCACGCACAACAGCTTGCCGCATCGGGAGAGTACACGTACATATCTCCGTACAATGACCCGGACATTGTTGCCGGCCAGGGGACAATTGGGCTCGAAATTCTGCAACAGTGCGACCACATTGACAACATTTTCGTCTCCATGGGCGGAGGCGGCTTGATCAGCGGGATTGGATCTGTTGTGAAAGCTTTCAGCCCCAAAACAAAAGTTTACGGTGTTGCGGCCAACAACTCGAAAGCTTTGGCCGCATCAATGGCAGCGGGCCACGTGGTGGAAACTGAGCACCTTCCCACCCTTGCTGAGGCCGTGGCGGGTGGTGTCGACGAAGATACCATCACCTTGCCGCTAGCCATATCGGTGATCGACCAAGTCATCGAATGCGATGAGGAAGAGATAGCCGCTTGTATAAAAAGCTTGATCATCGAAGAAAACATGGTTGTCGAAGGCTCGGCGGCCCTTGCCCTTGCCGGGTTTAACAGAGTGGCCAAGGATTTAGCTGACCAAACGAGCATCATAGTTTTGTGCGGAGCGAATGTTGGAGAGGACTTTGCTAAGACTATTCTTTCATCATGAACATTTAGCAATCTTTACTGGACAGCTCGTGGCTTGCAATTGTTTCTGCACGTTACCAACATTACTTGCAACAATAAATGGTGTGCCCCTGTCAAAATGCACAATGAAACGTAAAAGGATTGTCCTATTTCTATATCTGCGTACTTAATCCTGGAAGACGACATGTTATCAGTTTCTGAATACCCTTTCAGACGTCACGTTAGCCTCAACTCTTCCGTCAGAGCCAAGTGGGCTGACTTGAGACATGATAAAATCGTCCTTGTAGTGCCTACTACTACGAGTGTTTTCGTTCGAAAGATTATTTGTCAGGCTGCCCTGACTAGTTGACCGGCTGCGTGCTGTCATTTCAACATCATCTTGATCGCTATTCTCGACAATAATGGAGAAGCGGCGTGTGCGCTCGATCTTGACCTCATGCGTGATTGTAATCTTCTCGAGCTTGTTGCTCAATACCGGCCAGAAGACAGGAATGGACGCGCAAATACTCGCGAGGTCAACCTCAAGAGAGGACAGTATAATGCTGATGGGGCCGTACCAGGTCGGATCGAACGTTGGATATGTGCCGGCTTTGTGCTCGATGATGCTGGCAAGGCGCCAGATAGAGATCGCAATGACACTGAGGGTGTGCGCGTTAGCATAAGCGGCCAGAGCTCGGAAGAAAGGGAGGCTTACAGTGAGCCCAGGGTAAAAATGACGAGAAATCCAGACTTGGTTGTATTCATATTATTCCCACGGACATAAGAGACTACTGGAAGGTAAAGAATAATGAAATCAAATATCATGTTGGATATCGCCATGCTTAGATGAGTTGTGTAGAACTTGGACGCATATGGTGATCCGTAGCCATAGCAAGTGCCTCCCTGTGCCCAATGGAAGAACGAGTCAACTGGTATGCATGGGACCCAAGCCAGAAAGGAGTAAGCCATGCCCCAAGTTGCAGTGAGAGCTATTAAAGCGACACAAAGACTTCTTTCCGCTCGGCCCTTTTCGAAAACGCGGATGTATTGGAAGAGAAGTGAGAGTTTGATGAAGGTTGTCGACATGCAGTATGTAGCGTTTGCGATCCAGAATAGCTGCCGAAGAACCGGTGTCAAAAGTGACATATCAAGCCAAGCACTATTGCTCCGTGGGAATTACTTACTTTGAGATACATGATTTGGTCGCCGGGCAGCGTTAATAGCAAATGTTTGCCGAGGCCATGGTTTGTCACTAGATAGCCCTCAGTCAATTATTCTGTGGGTCATCACTTATTTCTCTTACAAGCAACAATGCAACCGCTTCCAATGGTACCGGAAATCTGGGAGTACATGAGTAAAATACCCAGCCGATAAAATGCTGGGAGAAACTGACCAGAAGCAAAAAGACAAACACGTCGTCCCAGCCCGGCGAGTACACGACGCGAAGCCGAGTGTAAATCCGGAAGACTACGCATACCCAGGTAACGACCAGAAAACCAATAATAAGGCCATTTGCGGTAGACTCTTTGTTCCATAGTGGTGTGTGATCATTGAGATTGTTATGGACACCGATTAAGCCAAGGATCAGATCGGACTCTGCCATGCTCCCGCTTGTGAAAATTGTAAATGCCGCTGGCTGAAATGTTGGCGTTGGAGGCGAACCTCGAGTTTCCGAGGAGACATGTGGGCAATGCAGCAGTGTTTTAACCTAGGACCATGAACCCCGGGAGAAGTTAATCTTGGTCCAACAACGGTCGCCTCGCTGACGAACCAGTGAATAAGATCGGAGCAGGGTCCGATTTCAATATTTTGCTACCCCCTTGCCAGTCTAGGTGCCTACGGCCCCTGCCTGGGCCCCTGCACCTTGGCAACGCTATCTCGCAAAATCTCCTGATCATCTGAGCCGGAACCTTGCAGTATTTGTAGATGGTGATGCTTCACCTACGTAACCATTATTTCGTGGATCAAAATGGCGAGATGCGACTGGTTCTAAAAATGACCCACCGACCCATTCAGGAGCCGAGCAGATTAAGCGCCCACCAAAGTTCGATCTACAACGTGGCGAAGGAACAGCTCAATCTTGAACGCAAAGTTAGCGTGCTTGGAAGCATCGACGGAAGAACCCAGAGTACGGAGTTCATGTTTGAGTGCCTTGCCGAGGTGGTTTTCTTTCTCTTTCTCTTTTTCTTTTCTTTTCCTTTCGGGAATTTGGGGCTGATTCGGGGTTAATCCAACAGGCACAGTGAGGAAGCCTCCTTAAGCTCTCCATCAAAGTTATCAGCGAGATAAAAGTTTGAGCAGAAGTTCAAGATTTCACCCGTGTGGCGATGGTTCAAGAAGGAACGACTACTTGCCTATCTCCGATCCATTCGACATGCACGATAAATATAATATCGATGGCCCCATAATATCGGTGGTCTCTGCGGCACCCCGTCATACCTACCCTTGTCCTCATCGCGCCTCAGTCCTAGTGCCAAGGCCGACTATGGAAACGGGCTCGGTTGCTGCATGTGTGGGTCAAGAGCCAGTTTCTTAGGGGATTGGTGATAAGCGAATGTTGATCCTAAGGAATATGAGACGAACGACAACTCGCAGTAACCAATAGGAGATGCTCGTTAGACCGGAGGTAAGTCCTAGTGGCTGGGGGATCATGGTCCTGCCCTGGAAGACTGGCTTGTTTGCTGCCCCGCCGATCCACAGGTTCGACGCTTTTGCTTCCCGCTGTTGTGGATGAAGCCCTAGATGTTTCGAGCTGGCACCGGATCGCCCGCGCAGGCGTACCTGGAAATTCAATGGTCTTTCATTTTGGGTTTCAAGAGAAGGGATCATTCAAGTTCGGCATGTTCATATTTCTCGATTCGCCCGAAGTTTCTCACAGTTGAGTTACCAGTTGAAACATGAAGTCGCTTACAAACACGAAGCCAGCTGACTACAAATCGATTATTTCGTTTTGCTCCTCAAAAGCATCATTTCGGGGATAGTCTTAAGTCGGGAAGGTCTCATGATCCATCTTGTTAAATACTAGAGAATTACACTCTTCTTGAAAGGCTGTCGTACTAATAATTGTAATGAAGATATAAAGACGATAGAATGTTAGAGATTGAACTTAGTAACGCAAATCTGTGCTAGAACCGATTGTGCCTCAAAACAAAATTTTAGACTGCTTTCATCTGCAATGAACCCATTCGAAAACCGCCCTACCACAACACGAAGACCTCTTTCTGATCAGCTGCATTCTATTGTTTGAACATGGTCTTGAACGTCGTTCTCGATGATGATGAAATAGGCACACGCGCGCTCTACCCTAGCCTCGTGCGTGCTTGAGATTTTCTCCATCTTAATGCTCAAAACCGGCCAAAATGTGGAAATAGATGTATAAATATTTGCAAAGTCAATTTTAAGAGGGGACAGTATATCACACGAATGTCTTACATCTCTCCTATAAACTGACTAGTGAAGTAAAAGGACTCACGCAAGTAGTGTAGAAATTCCCTTATTATCAGTTACGGTGGATAGTGAGCCATTCTGTGAGTCACAAGATTCACAGATGGCGGTTTACTCTAACTTGCCCATCCATACAGTGAGTTGCATGTTCGCAAAGAACCATAAAGCGCGTAGTTCAGAGTTGGGCATCCATAACAAGAGGGAAAGAATCGGTAATGCAAAAAGCCCCCAGTGCAGATTTTTCAGTGGCTTTCACGACCTGGAAGCTAATTAGAGTTCCTAGTGCCTTGACTTAAAAGAGCGACGTCATGACAACTTTGGTGATCTGGACTGAGATTCTGAGAGTGATCTGGTGCCCCGATCTACAAATCGCCATTCGTACTTTTTATTAAATCGACGCTATGGGAGTAGCCCAGCTTGAAAACAAATCATGACCAAATACAGTAATATTCATCGTAGCCAAACGATAATACTTAGACCCAAAGCCCTTCTCTCAAAGAAGAAAACGAGTGTCATAGGCGCCATGTGCCTGACGTCCGGAGTGGACAGGGATATATTTGCCTTCGAAATCTATCTTATTGTCATATATCTGGATCAAATCACTCCCACCAAGACGCAGGTTTGCTGTTCTCATACCCCCGAAAACCTGCATTGACGTGGCCTCATCAGCAAAAATATTGAAGGTTTCTGCTCTTGCAGCACATTTGAAGTAGTATAAGCCGCATTCAATAGCAAGTTCCCAGTGTTGGGATGACCCTGTTGAGTCTTCGCCGTCGTTTCTGATTCGTCATGCGCTCCAACAAGTTCAATGTGCGAAATAAGTTCTCCCCCGTACCTTTGATGAGCTGTAGGCACTGTGACTCTACCGCCGTGAACTAATGCCCAGCTCCATGATGGCGAAATGCTCAGGTTGCGTTTCACTGAGCCGCCTAAAGAAGCATTGGATGACCACATGAGGCCAGTGTGGAGGGCCTGCTTCCACAAACCGGCCAAGTAAGTCTCATCTATGTTAAACTCGCCAAACCTCTTCGCAGCACCAGAGATAGCAATGAGGCGGTCGGGTTCCCTGGTCAGGCTGCAGCCGCTGTACTTTGTAACCATCAACCTCCAGCATTCCCGTGGGGAAGGCCAGAGGTGGGACTAGCAATCATTGTCTTTCGTGGTACTATCTCTGATGATTTTTCGAAGGGTAGCTTTATACTCTCTTATTCGAATCTCGCCCTCAACGAGACCCAGTTGGCCTCTGGAATCTGTTTCACATCTCGAATGCCCCAAGCACGCATAGATGTGGTGGAATGAACGATTCCTCGGGCAAGAAATTTCTCTTGCACGACTCAACCTCGATTGTTGAGAGGCGATTTGGTGATTTGGTGATTTCCTCTGTGAACAAGCTATTATATCAAAATTCCCATTTTCCATGCATGAACTCCCCACCGACAGGGAGTTCCATGTCTTCCGAGAACGGGAAGAACACATTAGGGTCTACAACTCAGATTCCAAGAAGACCAAGAGAGGCATCAGTGGAAGACCTCACAGAGGAGATATTGCAACACGAGTTTCCGTAAACATCAACCATTGCAGCAGCTTCTCGCTTTCAATCCTTTTTGGAGTCCTGAAAGATGCAAAGCGAATCAATCCAGATGAATCGATAGCCTAGCTGGTAGACAAGGTGCACCGCGTCTCGAAATGTCGGCGATAGTTCGTCCACGAAAATGCCTGCCCGAAAATTTTTCTTCTTTATTGGGGAATCCTGTGTTTGAGATGTTCAAATGCGGACGCAACTAAAAAATGATACAGTATCTTGAAACTTATAACTGAACTTGGTGTATTGGTTCAGCAGTCCCTCACAGTAGCTAAAGAAAAGACTATAATAGAATGCAATAAGTCAGACCTAATAACCCAAACAAGTCTGCGCTAGAACCCGCCGTCCCTGAAAAGTAATTTGAATGGTTTGCATCTCCACGAGCCAATTCTAACGACCCCTTGACCATGCGTACGCCGTCGCGGTGGTGACGCCAAGGAATAGCCATGGGGCTGCCTTCCTTGCTACGCTTGCAGCGAGCGATTGCAGACTTTCAAGGTTGGCTTTGTGATAAGCATCTCGGTCATTCATGCGTGGAAAAGGAACATTTGGAATTTCTTTGCCCAGAAACTCGCATAACGGCTCCCAGCCGTCGCCTATCTTGTATTCCAACCGCCGCTCGGGTGGTACCATCGACCGGATCTTCCTGTAGTATTCATCGTAGGAATTACGGGTATTCGCCTCTATTTCTTCCCGGGAATTTGCCCCAAAGAAGCCGAGGTGGATCTTCGTCATGGCGGGTCCAGCGCGAAACCCCAGCAAAACTGCCTCAAGGTAAAGAAACACTCGAGGAACCAATGGAAACACAGCGTCCAGTATGATTTCTCTGTAGCTTGGCCACCAGGTCTCGAAGTTGCGTTGCACGATAATGACCTTTGCGTCGGGATATGCCTCGATCAGCTGATCGGCAAAGGGCGATGATAGGTCTGTCGCGATATCGTAGTCAGAGCCCCAAAGCCCGTCCCAATCCTTTCGTTCAAATTTTGCCCTTGGCCGTGCACCTGGAACCCTCGGCCAGGTTGATTCGGCGGCCTGCTCAAGCAGGTTGTACGGGTTCCCAAAGACATCGTCCATACCATGATGCACTTTGTAGCCGAGTATTTTATAGGCCTCAGCAAGAGATCTTGTACCCATCCGAAACAAAGCCACATGGATGATGACAAGCCCTTTGCCAGAAGCATCTGTGTGCCTCGACATCACAGCTTTTGTAGGTTCAGACATCGTCGTCTGCAAAATATACGGCACGCGATTGAGAAGGAAAGCAAATACATTCAAGGGAAGCATAAATACCGACGAGGGAAACAGAACTTCAGTCTTTCAACAAAGCAAATATGAATCTGTCACGTGGTGATTAAGGCCATTTCCAGGCATCTGATCGTGATTGTGACGTTGGTAGGTACGTCTAACCAAGAAGAGATCCATAGATCTCCGATCTGGCTAATCGAAATGCCCAGAGTGAGACCCTGCTGGGGATCTCGGGTAGATGCAGTTGAAACATTCCCACATCCCGACTCAGCTTTGCTGGGATCGAGTTACGTTTTTGTTTTTTCGTGCAGCCGGGTAGTTCCGATGGCGCTAATCAGTCCCTATGCCTGCAAACTAGACAGTTTTTGTGATATAAATGAAATTTCCTCCTATAATTAACAGATTTACCGAATCTATCTATTTCGAGAGTGGCAACAATTCGCATCCCAATCCTTCCTAATTTCTATGTAGCGGTAAAACTAACAACTTACCTCCGTCTTGTTGTTAGTACCGAGGTCTTTTTCATGACGATTCAAGCACAAAGTTTCCTTTCAAATCTCTTCTCAGGGGACTAGCGAACCACAATGCGGGAGCAATGTTCAGTCGCGTGGTAGGTCATGACGAGAAAATTATAGGCGTTGAGCTGTGCTGCCGAGTATCGGGTTTCATTCTCGTTGCAATGGCTAAAATGTTTCTCAGTGAAAGGGTATGTTAGGGTGGAAACGTTAATATTTTTGTCTCTTTGCTCCTACGGTAAAACGAGTTGAGATCCCTCTTTGAAATGCGTCAACGCTATCCCAGGCTCAACTGAACTTCGAAAAGAATCCGCTTCCTTGTTCAAACTCTCACCAGGAAAGTGTCTCTGTCAGAGGTTCCTTGAGTTTGTACAGCCACTAGCCTTGTTGTCACGCTCCTGGTCATCCAGCCACCCACGGTCAATGCGATAGAAACACCAATCTGCATTCCAATAACCAGAACAAGCTTGGTAGCAAAAGTGCCCATAACAGGATCCAGGCTAGGAATCCGATTGAAAGCATAGGTCGCGCTGTGCATCAGCCTGACTAGCTGGAATGGAACTGCGGCACAAGCTGCAAAATGCAAGCGTTTCGCAATGTTTTGATTGGGATGAGACTTGGCTGCAAGCACGCGTCGCCCTGAGGCAAATAGCCAGAAGAAAACAACGAACATGACGAAAAGCATCAGTCCGTTGCCAATTTTGTTCAGTAGATGGTTTTTTACTCCTTCTTGGCCTGTTGAGCTTGGTGATCCTCCATACGTGGCCATACCAATGCCGGCAGTATTGAAAAGGTGTGTGTATCCGAGAACAGCTTTGTCAAGCCATCTCTTTGACGAGGAAGGTATAATGCTGTTTCTATATTTCTGAGTCAGCACAAATAACTCGTTTAGGTAAGAGGGTTATCTCACGCTTCGTAGATGATGCCGATGATGGAGAGCGAAAGACAAGCTAGGCTGCCTGCATTGGTGAATAATGAGACTGCGTTGGGAATATCGGACTCGGTGTCATGAACGATTTGGTACGCATCGGCGACGAAGCGAATAACGAAATAGGATGCAAATATTGGCCAGCACACGATGCCAACCTTGCCATGCTTCCAGACAAGCCACAGCGCGAAAGGGAATAAAATCCCGTTGAGGACTGTATCAGCGATGGCGAGGTTGATCTCGCTTCTTGTAGGAGGAGGGATCGCTGGTGCTCCAGACATGGTGAAAGTATGTTATTGGTACAAGCTACGAGTGGGTGTCAGTAAAGTAAATATCGGAGTGTGTGATTGATTGTAAGCAGAGCTTGAGTTGATGGAGAAGCGCCCAGCCAGCATCGCCGGCTGCACCGCTAGCTTTATGTTGAGCCGGTCATTGGCACCACTAACTCGGCCAAAGGTGATCTTCAAGCAAAGGGTGCCAAAAGCAAGGATGCCTTGCGACTCGAACACTCACCTAAGCCCCAATTGAAACAAGGCCAAATGCTTCACGCCTGACGTGTTCTGGTCAACCGCATTACGAATCGAGCGATAGGCAACAAATTGAGCCTGCAAATCATCCTAAAACCAGCTAATCTAGGCTTAGACATTGAAACTAGCATTGGTACCAGCAGCACGGCACTGAGTGCAACGGCAATCGCGCAGATGCCAAGACCACCTCATGGCAGAACCATAATAGGCCAGGAAAGATTGGGTAAGTGCCGAGACCTGTAATAATTAAGCATACGAGGCAATCACCCTATGCCCCAATTGCTGTGCGCTCTGGGGAAACCTGTGTCGGGCCCGCCGCTGTTGGCGAAGGGAATGAGATGGACGCTGCGAATGCGAATGCGAGCCCGATACCGACACCGATACCTCCTCAATGCAATGATCCTCCATGGCCCCATCAGGATCCGCCCGGGTTGAAAGTAGCCTAACGCCGGCAGATGCATGACCCCCGGCAAACTAACGGGCGTATAAATACTCTGCGAACCTGGGGAGGCTCAGTTAGAGTGTGAGCTTTTCTTCATCGGGCACATTGTGGCTTGACCGTTTCGTCTCGAAAACACCAACATGATTCTCTCACGTATATCTGACATTTCTTCGGACAAGGTGCTGGTCCTGGTGTTGACTGCAGCAAGTATCGTCGTGAGCCTACTGATCCCGAAACTTCTCATCGCTGTGCGGCTCTGGAACATTCCTGTCGCGGGGAAGGACCTTGGAGGCAGCGAGAAATGAAGACAGGCGTACCTGAAGAGTGCAAGACAGCTCTACACGGAGGGGTATCAAAAGGTGACAGCTGCAACCAATTCAAGCCTTTATGGGTGATTAATTATTTGAAACAGTTCAAAAATGGTGTCTTTCAGATCACGACTTCTCGCAGTAAGCATAATAGCTCCTCCAACTTGTGGAGGCTGTGGCTAACTCAGATGTAGAGTCGCCTGTCGTTGTCGTTTCGCCAAACTTTCTTCCCTTTTTGAAGAAAGTTGGAGATGATATCTTGAGCATGTCAGCGGCCGTGGACGAGGTAAGGCATCTATTTGACATGTTCAAAAGCAATTTCTCACCGTAAGTCTCAGACGATGGAGGTCAAATATACAAAGATCCAAACCTGCGTTCCTATCATTCCCCATACTATCAAGGGTGATCTCACGCCGTCCCTGGGTAAGATTCTTAACAGCCAAACACGAGATGTAGACACTGATGCAGCCCAGTTCGCTTGAACCCTACCATCGATGAGGAAGTCCGAGAGGCTCTCGCACTGGAGATGCCATCGAGCTCAGATTGGGTCGAACTGGACATTCACAAAGCCCTTGTCCGCGTCGTTGCCATGGCCTCGGGTCGTGTTTTTATCGGCCCCGAACTTTGCCGCAACGAGCAGTATCTCGACTCGGCCATCAACTACACCATCGAAGTCATGACGGCGCAAAAGGTGGTTCAGTATCTTCGACCCTGGATGCGACCGTTTGTTGCGAGCCGGCTCCCTTACATCAAGAAACTCGACCAACGCATAAAGGAGGTGGAAGACTTCATGAAGCCTGTTCTGGAGAAGAGGCAGAAGGACTCGCTGGACCCTGCGTACGAGAAACCGGACGATATGCTGCAGTAGCTCATTGATTCAAAAGACAAGTTCCAGGACGAGCCTAGCCAGAACCTGGCAAAGGTGCAGCTCGGACTTGGCTTCGCGGCAATCCATACTGCGACCTTAACAGCGACTAACGCGTGAGTGCGGAAGGTTCCATGATACATGCGTGCTCTTTCTAACAACATTTGTAGCTTCTTTGATCTTGTCGCTCTTCCAGATTTCGCCAGAGAGCTGCGAGACGAAGCCCAGCAAGCTCTCAACGACAACAACGGCGTGTTCACCAGCGCCGCTCTACAGTCGATGAAGAAGATGGACAGCTTTCTCAAAGAAACCCTGCGTCTATATCCAGCCACAATGGGTACTCTGCACTGAAGCCTTGTCGTGCAATAACAGCTAACAGCTGGCAGCATCCTTCCAGCGAAAGGTCATGAAGCCATTCACCCTTCCCAATGGGCAACTCATCCCTGCCGGAGTGACGATTGAAGTCCCCGCCGTAGGAGTCAACGCAGACTCCGAAGTGTTTGCAAACGCAGACAAGTTCGATCCGTTGAGGTTCTACCACTTGCGCGAGCAAGCCAAGGAAAAGGGATCAGTTGAAGGAGCTGCGACGAATCAGTTTGTCAGCGTCAGTCAGAACAGTCTGACTTTTGGCTACGGCCGCCACGCTTGTCCGGGACGGTTCTTTGCAGCCAATGAGATCAAGATGATTCTTGCGAATGCTATCATGAGCTGGGAGTTCAAGATGGTTGGTGACTCGAAAGAGAGGTATCCGAACACCGAGTTTGCACATATGGTAAGTCCTTACCGTGCATCGTTGAGACGTTTATACTCACACAATTGTGATTCAGTCTATCCCCGATTTCTCCAAGAAACTTATGTGCAGGAAGATGTGAGCCATAGGGCAGCTCAAGGTGGTGAAGTGGAGGACACAAACTATTTTCTTTCAATTACAATCGTTGCCACCAATATCAAATGCACATATCAATTTACAAACATTTTCTAAGATACTATACCATGAAAGCCTCGACGCGAGAGAAATTATCTCCTAGCCAACCTGATTAAGCCCAAACTTGTAAACATGGCGAACGATTCGTGCTAGCTTGCAGGAATCAGGCAGGATATTTCTACGACTCACTCGCTTTCCATTGGCTTGGACAGGCAGAGTCCGGTATAACCTGAAACCGGTTGTCGGCTGTGCGCTGCCCCGTTATCCGTTATCCCCCCCCTGCTGCGTGCGTAAAGTTGAGCCACAATATCAGGAACAGGGCTTAGTGTCGAGCCGTTCGAGACTAGAGGCGGGTATCGGAAAAAAGCACTGTCCGCAAGGCCGCTATTCCAGGCGATCTTAAATAACGGGTCGCGTTCCCTTCCCCTCGCCATGGATCCTCCCGCCCTCGGTATCGGTTTCGTACCCCTTTTTGCTTCTCAGCCCTGAGACAGCCGGCCTCGGTCTCGGGTTCGCCCTCCACAATTGCAGCGAAAGCGATTTCAAAAAAGTCGATCCCCCCATGATGCTACAGCTGGACCTCTGCTTGGCCCAACTGCTCTCAAAATGCCCCGTCTCGGTCACTCCAAGTCTCGCAAGGGTTGTCTGAGATGTAAGCAGAGACGTGTCAAGGTGCATTACGCAACTTCTTTCCCCGTGCCCTGGCTCAGCTTATTGACCTGTCGGCCCAGTGCGACGAAAATGTGCCCTGCGGCGCATGCTCCAGACATCACATTGAGTGCAGCTTACTCCACGTGAAAGCCAGCGAAACCTCCCCTGCTTCCCGGGACACGTCTCCGCAGGTGGCCCGGGCATCCCGTGTGGGCCGTCCACTGGAGATCAGTCGCGTCGACATGTCTGTCAACACGGGTAACGCCACGCAGGCATCCGACCAGTCCCAAAGGGATACCTTCTCATACTTCAACCGCCTCATCGCGACGGGCCCGAGCCCGCATCAGATCACGGAATGGATGTCAGATCTGGAACTCATGCACCACTACACTGCCGTCACCTGCGAGACCCTGCCACGGGGCCCGGGCCGTGAAGGGCTCTGGAAAGAGACGCTCCCTAGGTTTGCTCTCGGGTACGAGTACCTGATGCACCAGGTCTTGGCTTTCACATCCCTGCACATGGCTTGTCTTGCCCCGGATGGGGCCCAAAAGTTCATCATCCTAGCTTCACAGCACCAAACCCAAGCAATCCAGGGCCTACGCGCGACCATGTCAGACATCAACAGCGTCACCTGCCACGCCATATTTGCAACCGCCTCGTTGCTCTCTCTCAGCGCTTTTGCAATGTCCGCTGAGCAACTCAGTTCAGACCACCATTCCCCTTCTCTGAACAACCTTCTTGAAGCGTTTTCGCTTATCAGAGGCATGCATCGCATTTTAAAGGACTGGGAAGACATCATCTCCCAAGGACCTTTGCACAAGCTCTTACTGCTCACATCAGAGCACACTGAATCTAGACTTCTCGATGCAGCGGTACAAGGCCTAAATGAGCTAGCGATACCAAATCATCTCGACCCCCAAGTCCAAAACATGTACCAGGATGAGATAGGCAAGTTTGCAGAGTGTGTCCGGCTGGCGCAGTACTGCTCTGCAACGCCAGAGCTGAGGGTGGTTACGTCGTGGCCTACATTTTTCAGCGAGGAGCTCTTCAGCTTGTTCCACAAACGTAACATCACTGCCATGGTGATATTGAAGCATTATTGCTACATCCTGCGGTCGTTGGGCGCAGGTAATTGGTTCTTCAAAGGCTGGGGCACGCATGTTCTGAAAGACATTGAATGAAGTGGAGTTCGATTCAACATTTGTGCGCTGAGCCTGTAATTGGATTCACGACATAGCTAGTGGGTTTGTTTTTATTCTACCTTGCGTGTAAGATGACGAACTCGGAAAAAGCCGACAGGCTCTACACAGACTGCGAGAAACATGTTGGATGTGATGAAGGACATTTGTTGAACCGAAACAAGCATGGCTCCTTCCACTACGACTATTTTTGGTAAAGATCGAGGCGCAAGATCGTTGCGGAATGGCGAGAGCCCCTTACTGCCTATCTCAGGGCGGAAAGGCCGGAACAGCCCCGAGATTCCAGCGACAAGGATCGTCTAGATCAACCAGAAGCCTCTACCAGAAAATCTCCACCAAGTTAATTTTTTGTCTTCTATTTTAGCTTAATGAGCTCGTAGTGTTGCGTACGCATAAGCAGTCGGGTGTTGTTAGCGTCCCAGATAGCGTGATTCAGAGTGCAAGGCTTAGCTCGGGGAGCCCTCAATGCACGCACGGCCAACCGGCACAGACGGTATCGTTTGAAGCCAACCAGATACCATTCAAGTTTAGGCCTCAACACAATCATAATCGTGGATTTAAATATCATGGCTTCTCCCAGCGTTTTGTTGTAGGCCGCAAGCTATCGAACTTTCCTTCTATCCCACTACTTTCTCTTCTTACTCCATTCGCTGACCATCATCTACAACCTATCACCATGGGCGTCGAAAAGATGCAGAGATTCTTTGTTGCTCGCTTCAAGGGGCCCCTGCACGTCGTCGAGCTCATCGTGGTGACTGTGGCACTTATCTTGGCGGCCGTGCGCATCTTCACGCTCGACAGCAACACGCCAAGAACAAGAACCGATACAATGGCTCTTGCCATGGTGAGAGCCGCACATTTAAATTGATGTAAAAAGCTAATTTATATAATGCAGGGAGCAAAGTCGATTGTCGTGATTTCGTATCAAATGCTCTCCGAGCATGTGCAACGATTTCGCCGATTCTACAGCCCCAAGGCAAACTTTATCTTGAACACACTCGAGATCGTTTTCTGGGCTGCTGTTGCTTTTATGGGCATCCAATCCAACATGAAAAGCTGCAACGTCAAACTGAGCTGCGGTCTCAGCTGGGCAGTTCTCGTCCTTGCTATCCTCCTCAGGTTTGCCTCACATTCGCCTCGTCGAGAGTAACAATGGCTAATATACTCTGCAGCAACCTCGCAGCCTACGTTGCGGGCATCTCTTTCTTCATCTACCGAGAGCACCGACAGCAGAAGAAAGGCCAGATGAGTGGCATCTCCCTCGAAGTTGCACCTCAGACCACCGCGGAGCATTACGCGAAGGTTCATTCGCATTCACAAAGTCAAGACTACTACAGCAACGGGCGCCCCGCTCAGTCGCCCAGAACTATGGTTTGAATGGTCCAGGATGCTTTAGGCAATTCTAGAGAAGGTAACTGAGTAGGAGAATCATGATAGAAGGCGGAAAGGCTTCACTAGATTGTAGTGTAAAATGTTATTTTGTGTATTTCCTTCTGAGATTTAATATTTGTTCATAAAAAGAGAGCTTCCTCGACCAATGAGATCTTTGATTATCCATTCGTAAAGTATATTGAAACAAGTAGCGCGGTGCACGGCTTCGATTCATGGAAGTGAAATTATCACGGTTTCGCTCTCGGTTTCGGGCTCGGTTCCGCTCTCCAGGGCTGCAGGGCTAGGGATTCCCCGTACCATTCAACGGCCTGACACAGCACTGGCCCTCACGCGAAATATGCACCTGCATGGGTGGTCATTCCTCATAGGCTGTTCTATAACATTGCCTGATGATGATTTGCGCAGAATGATCCTGCTCTCCACTGGATCTCGGCTGGCGGTTCAGGTACGAGCCTTGCCGCGGGAACGTCGCCTTCGGGTTGTTGCTCAACCCCGATTTCAGCTCTTTTATTTCTTTATTCGGTCATTTTATACTTTTCTTAAGTCCGCTGTTCCCTGGCGTCGGCATTCTTGCGAAAGAGATAAAATCATGCCAGGCCTGCCACCAGGTAGTATTTACCATCAACCAGTTGTCCATTGACTGCTCGACACCGCCGACATATCTGACTATGACATATCGCGAGATTGACTCTGTCCATACCATCGAAATGGAGTCGAGGACATCAGAAAAGGAAGACTCGCATGAGGAGAGACCTTCTGGCTCCAAAGAAACCCTCCCCGCATCTCCAGAGAACGATTTTTCGGTCTGGTGGAACGACTCCGAGGGGCCCGATCCAGAAAACCCGATGAACTGGACCAGCGGCCGTAAATGGGGCATCATCGGTACCCTATCATTGTTGACCTTCCTAACGTGAGTTCTCCGCGAGTTTGAAGCCATCGGGAAGCTAAATGCCATACAGCCCTCTCGCTTCCTCCATGCTGGCCCCCGGTGTCCCTGTCATGATGGCCGAATTCGGTTCCGACGACGACTCAGCCAAGACATTCGTTGTTTCCATCTTCGTGCTCGGTTTTGCGGTCGGCCCGTTGCTCATGGCGCCCCTGAGTGAACTCTACGGTCGAACGCTGGTCTACCACAGCTGCAATAGCCTTTTTGTCATCTTCACAATCGCATGCGCACTTGCTGACAATGTTGGAATGATGCTCGCGTTCCGTTTCTTCGCTGGCTTCTTTGGCGTCGCTGTTGTGACGTGTGGCAGTGGGTCAATCGCCGACTTGATGCCCGCTGAGAATCGAGGACGGGCAATGGCAATTTGGTCAGTCGGGCCGCTCTTGGGGCCCGTCATAGGCCCGGTTTGCGCCGGCTTCTTGGTGGAAGAGGTGGGCTGGAGATGGGTCTTTTGGGTGACCGCTATTGTTGTGAGTATTTCTGGCTGTCATGGCTATCCAGGGCCATTGTCGCTGACGCTTACTCGTAGTCCGGTGTCGCTGTACTGGCATCGTTCCTCGTCCTCCGTGAAACATACGCCCCCGTAATTCTCGAACGAAAGGCGGCGAAGCTAAGAAAGGAAACCGGAAACGACGCGTACCAGCCCAGAGGCACGAAGAGGCAGACCCCCGGCAAGCAATTCTCGGCAGCTATCATCAGGCCGGCGCGACTCTTCTTCTTCTCGCCCATTGTGGCTGTCATGTGCATTTATGTCGCCGTGTGCTACGGGCTGCTTTACATCCTCTTCACCACGTTCTCCTTTGTTTACATCGAAATCTACGGCTTCAGTGCCATCGGTGCAGGCTTGTCTTTCATTGGTGGCGGTGTTGGAAACTTTCTTGGCCTGTTGTTTGTGGGCTACTTCTCGGATAAGCTCATTCAAAAGGCGAAGGCAGATGGCAAAGATCCACAGCCCGAGCAACGACTTGCCCTGTCTCTGACTGTCCCAGCTACTCTCACACTCCCGATCGGCCTCTTTGTGTACGGTTGGACGGCGGAGGAACGCGTACATTGGATAGCGCCAATGATCGGAACCGCCATCATAGGGTTCGGCATGATTGGCATCTTCATGATGATCCAGACGTATCTTGTCGACGCCTTCACAGCCCATGCTGCTTCTGTCACGGCGGCAAATGCTGTTCTGAGAAGTCTTTTAGGAGCTTTGTTTCCGCTATTTGGCCTGCAATTATACGATGCTCTTGGCCTAGGATGGGGAAACTCGTTGCTCGGCTTCCTTGGCCTAGCATTGGCGCCAGTGCCTTGGCTGCTGTGTCGTTTTGGAGCGCAGTTACGGACAAACCCCCGCTTTCGTCAGGACTTTTAGAATACTCGCCCATGCAAAAGTTTCCTCTCCATGATGGTAAGACTTCGTTGAGATTTCATATTTTAGTTGCCTAATAGATTGATGCCGCACATATTGAGTACCCGCCAATTGTTAATCCTAAGCCGAAGCATAGGCAACTGTTGGGAATGCCTGAATGTTCAGCTTCATATGGCGATAGCCCGTGGAAACAATAATGCAAAGTCTAAATAAAATATAGATTAGTTCCAAGCACTTGCAGTGTTAACTCTAGGCTCAAGCCTCCGTCGCAAGAACTGGATGACGTCGAGGCTATGGTTTATACCATAGATGAAAAACCTTCTAACATTTGACAATTGGTTCGTTTGATCATTTCCCTTAGCATTACTCAATTGAACTTAAACAAAATCGTGTAATTAAAGTTCCTTGCCACCTGATCCAAATCTCCAGCCTTCAAAAGCCTAACATGGTAGCCACTAACTTGTCCACTTGGTCTTCATTCCCAAATGGTCTCTCGTCAGCGTCGAGCTAGACCAGCTGTATGGTCTCCGTGTCACACTCTCCGCGTTCAAATTGGCCTCTTGATTAAGGCTAACATCACTACAGTTTAACTATGTAAGATTTCGCACGCATTAGCTCAGAGAAACTTCAATAGCACTTAGGCTCAATTCAGTGTTTTCAAGGGCTGGTTATAGCCCAAGACAGGTACGTATGCGTGATGCGCGTGTAGTAATATGTTAAACAACCAGTACGTTCCAAAAACGATCCACGTCCTGGCACGTCGATATACTCGTCTAAGCGGTATTGAGCTTTATACCTTAGTCTAAGACCATAATCCAGGTAGATGCCAGTACAGTTTATCTACGGGACTCATTATGCAACACTACGACTGACATGGGGAAACGTTTTCACTCAATTAAATAGATAGCATGCTTTATCTTTTTCATGTCGTTTACCTGCCTCTTGCATGTATATCTAATTGTATGGTAAGACCCTAAGGCTCTAATCATGGACTTTAAATCGAATATTTATCCTTTACTATTCTACCACATGTGACAAGCGGGTGTTTTTATTCAACAAGGGAGAGCTCAAGTCTTTGTAACATCACACCGTCTTCACCTTGCTTGAAGGCTCGAATATATGCTCCTTCCTAGTCATGTTACCGAAGCAAAGCAGAAAATCGAACCATTCAAGAGATTTGAAATAAAGATAGATGATATTTCGTGTCTACTTCGAACACCCGCCTTTAGGCCCTCACTGCTGCTGACCGAAAATACCATGAGTTGGTAGGTCTCGCTCTGCCTGCGCCATTTCCAACGCGCTAGAATGGATCAAACCTCTCTCCACAAGTCGGTGGAGATACTCCATGGTCCATTCTTGACATCTCTTGGTTGTGATCTATTATGCGGTGACTAGTTGTGATAAGCCACATGACAGAGTTAGGACTTGCACCATCAACAGGAAGTCGAATATTCGGAACCCTTAGCGGAGGACTAATATAAGCAGCCTCCTTCTCAATAGTTGTGCGAGGTTTATCTCCCTTGACAAAATATTTCTTTTGCGGGTCGAAAACATTGCCCACTTCAACATGCCCCAGAAAAACCAATTCTTTGAGATCACATGAATCCTTACATTCGTAGTTCCTCTTGATTTCAAGTACATAACCTGAAAAGACTGGTTCTCCAACAACACTTATGACATTGCCTTTGGTCGAGTGTGACTTGAAGTCTGAACTGACATCTCTTCCTTCCAGATCAACATTTGGAATGAAGACTCCGAAATGAGCCCGCTGCATAGAGCTTGGGCGGTACTTGGCAAGATGAAAAGAGCGGTAAGAGCTACCAAGAAGGCAGAACAAACACCCCTAGACGGCTCTCTCGATTTGTCTGCAGGTAACCAACAAACCTCGTAGAGAAAGCCTAATGCTTGCCTTACCACAAGCAGTTTCGCACTGCTTTTCAATATCAGCTCCAGGGGGGGCCAGTAGCCCGGCTCCGGAAGATTTCTATTCCGCGGACCTGCGGGTGGTTCTGCCTGTCATCCTTTCACCTAAAGTTATCTGATCTTAGCTCAATAGTTACCAAGCGCGCAAGAACATTGGTCTGGCTTCGCGGCTTCAAGTCGTGTCTAGAGTAGTCGAAATTATGGCAAATTCTCTTGTCATTACCTCCGCCTCTTTACCAAACCCTTCCTCGAACGCAGTCGACTTCCGGGATACCTCGTACTCTCAGGCCAAAAAATCCTATGAATCACTATCGCCCACGCCTCTCAGTATCATTCAACAGAATCCGCAAATCGCCGAAGATGTTCTAATCTTCGAGGACAAAAATCTTGTTATCAAAGTCGGGCAAGCCTCAATTGTCAAATTTGAGGAGGCGTTAACAATACGAGCCATCAAACAAGCATTTCCTAACAATGAGATTCCGGTGCCTGAAGTGTTTGGCTGGAGGAAGCATGGTCATCTTCACTTTATATACATGAGTTACATTCATGGTATTACATTGCGAGAGGCATGGCCAGATTTTCAGGAGCAAGATAAGTCGCGCATATGCAACCAGCTTCGCGAAATTGTCTCTGCCTTGCGTCGGTTACAGCAGCCCGAGTCGCCCCCTTTTATTGGTATTTATAATGAGTTGGCACCTCTAACAACCCAGTTTATTTGTATTCACACGTTCTTAGGATCAATAACCAAAGGCCTGATAACCGACAGATTCTTCAGATACGACTATGAGGAGGGGCCCCTGTCTAGTGTCGAGGCTTTCAATAACTTGCTAGTGGCCGCAGCTACACGTCAAGCATACGAATCCCAGAACCTCATGAAACCTCCACAACATGATTCTATCCCAAACAATAGCAGGATCTACTTGACCCACGAAGACCTTACCTTGAACAATATAATGATTTCAGGTTCTACAGGGTCGTATAAAGTCGAAGGTATTATCGATTGGGAGCAAGCTGGGTGGTATCCTGAGTACTGGGAGTATTGCAAAATGCTGTATGCCATCGACTATGAGCATGAATTTCGTGTCTTAGGTTGGGCACAAAAGATCATGCAACCCTGGGAAGACGCTTGGGAGATGTGGGCAGAATACTCTTCATGGAGAATGCCATGAGTAATTACGCTTGTGTAATGTAGCAATTGTAGGTCTCATGCGGACCAGTATACTCCGTTCAACTTTTTTCCGCGCACTTCATGTAGGAATGGATGGATCAAGTGCACAAAAAATTGGCTGCGATGGATTCTTTGAACCCCTTGCATACGGATGATCCAGAATATTCAGGTTTCATGACATCGTCGGTACCTCCGCACCCCCACGGAGACGGGACCGAAAAAGACCCTTTGTTCAGGCGGCTCAGCCTGGCTCACACTCAAACGGCCAGTGCTCGGCTTGGGGAAAGGGAAACCAGATATTCGTCCTCCGTCCTTGAATGATATACTAAGAACCGGCCAGATTCTTCAATGTTCAATAACATGAAATTCTTGAATCAGCCTGCTCTAGCTATCAAGTTGGAGGGGGGCTGAGTTGGCTCCAGCGATACTGAGGAGAATATAGGGTTAACGAAACATTTGGGTACCGGATTCCTCTTTTCAACGCGTTGGAACACAAGATTAGTCACCAGGGATTACCGTAGTGGAAAATGTAATTCTACATGAAAGACGTCAGAGTATTCCATGTCTTGGTTGAAGCGAGGCCATAGCACGCGCATATATTATATATTTCGCTCGTGGATGGAACTCTGAAGCTCTCCAAAATTGATGAAATAAGCCAAGAGGAATCATAGTGCGCCGAATGTATTTGTTTTCTCTTCAGCATGAAAAGACTAATAACTTTGGGCTTCAAGACCCAAGATCCTTATACCAAATCGGCAGCTTGTATAGAAACTCCTATGCAGATTGTTAAAGCTGGCGTATGTGACGTATTTGGTTGTCGTTCCTGTAGAAGGCACACATTTTCCTTGAATATTGGACTCCTCGAGGAACCTATTGCGGCCCCAAACATCCTGTAGGTTAGATTCCTAGTGGAGAGTTGTGGCATACCCGAAATTTATGATCTTATCGTATTATACTCGCACAAATAAGTCACAACGAGCGTGTGTGTGCACCAGTCTCTGTATATTGACTATAACCAAACTGTCGATGCCCGTAAATTCCGAATTAAACTCAGTCAGATTTCGCATTCAACGAAGAAGGAAGTCATCCCAGGCTGAGGCACGGGGCTGCTTGACCGCCGGTAGATGGTGTCTCCCCCCCAAAAAATTAGCCTTTCAGTGGAAACTCCGATCCCTCTTGATTCTGGGCTAGTACAATATAAACTCTTGTCAATCATTGATTGAAATACTCCCCAGCACAGACGTTAGTTCCTGGCTTCTTGAGTTCACGACCAATGGAAAGTCGAAGAATATGCCCCTGATTCTGCGGCCTAGACCTAATATCTTGATCAGGGATATACTAATATTTTGATGAAATGAAAAAGGCTCCTGCATCTCCGTTATTAGCAACTTGGAACCGGCGTTTCATGATTCATGGGTATAAAAAGACGGACGTAATAAAAGGGAAGTCCATTCGTCTTCTTGAAGAATGGATTCCACTATATTGTTCGTTGCGAGATCTGATGTTCCAAAATTTTCCTTCCTCGTGAATGCGTTGGGAGGGGTCAGTGGGAAAGCGTTGATAACCCCCATTGAGCACAAGCAAGGCTCGTCCGAGTTTATTGATAGATTCTCTTCCAGGGCGCGCCCAAACTTTGCGGATCTACATATACTGATGACCAGCTACTCCAGGAGACGTAACAGCAGAATTGTGCCGATGGTCCTACAAATTAGGTAAGAAGCCGCACTTTGTTTGGCTCGCACGGCAGCAGGCCTTAGGGAAGGATCCTGTTCATATGTCTGGAATCCCAGATTCATTCTGGACATTTAGTGATTATTAAAGCGTATAGAGCACTGGAATCAATAGTCACGTTGCAATGTGGGCCTATCAAGGTCAGACCGACAAACATTTTGATCAAAGGAAGGCATGCCGTCCCCCACCCTCCAACAGAATTGCTCGACGATCGCAACACAAATTTGTGATGATATCTACAGTAGGACCAACTAAACGTGGTTACCCGTGATAAATTGCTTCACTGTCTACAGCTAATAATTGATGAAATGAAGTCCCGCTGAAGTACGTTGGCTTTTGTGGGTCGACTTTTCGTAGAAGTCGAGAACATGTAGTTGAGTGGTTACTTCAAGGCCATACTATCGATATCTCCAACCTACGGCATTGCGAAAGGTATTTGGAGAAACCCCGAGCGAGGCTCATTGGAGGGGTGCACTTAGATGCAAAGAACCAAGAACACCCAGATTGTGATGTGAAAAACCTGGAGGAACCTGGCTCAGCTGACGGAGTTTGATACCGTCATGAGCTGGGGTGTCCGGTTACTCTGGCTTACTCGACGATTGGTTGTTTGAAACCATATTAGAGTAAGGATGAGTTGAGTAAAAAGCCCTGGCCGACGACAAATAAAGGAGCGTAAGTAGCTGCTTAAACTCGACAGTGCCATGGCACGGGCGTTTTTTGGGCAGAACTTAGAAGTGAGTCAGTTGCCATGGCATATTTCCATTCCAGTCATTTAGCATTAATCAGCTGTATAACCTATTCATTTAAGTGACATTTTGCTTGTAGTCTACTCACAGAAGGGCCCAGTTGAGGCAGCAACCATAGAAACTGCCGTAAGGCTACAGAGCGGACACCCCCGATAAAGTAATGTGCGATGGAAATTGATGATCTGATAAGATTGATAAGATAATCAGCTAGAGATCGGCAGTGCACGAGGCCATCCCGCAGCGACGTCAGTTCGTATTGAGTCGCTACTGGGTGGAGGCACAGCATAAAAATACCTCATTCAAAAACAACATGACGAATCAATTCGGGTCAGCGCCATTTTCAATATTGAAAATCAAGGCAACACCTAGGCAAGGCCATGGAACAGTGGAGCCATTGCAAAGATGGATTTGACGTCGATCCAATATATTTGGAAGGCAATATGGGCACCAACTGATTCAAGACGGCCGACAACCCAAGCACGCCGGCAGAAAGATCTGGAGCCCCCTTTGTGGTGCTAGTTTCTCCTCCTAAGCCTCCAGTTCGAAGGTGATTCACAAGCAACAAGTAATTGATACACATAAGGAAGCCTAGCACTCTTTTTGAAACATGGACTCTTCCGACAACGATATGAGCAAGATATTCTACAAATCCTGCGTTCACATACAATGTAGGCCCCGCCAATGTCACGCTTTCCTACTGCATTGTCAATCACTACTGGGATGATGCACTTCGGAATGTCTACAATGGGAAAGGATCCCCCGGACTGCAGCCCCATCTAGTACCAACCCCCAATGGAGCTGGTCAGCTCACCGATAGCCGGACGATCTTGGTCATGAGAAGGCCTCTTTCACATGCTGACCGGCCCTACCCCTCCCTCAACCGCGTCTTTCTCTGTTGTCGTCAAAGCAAACTTTCCGATTTTCAATGTTGAATGCTTAGGTAAAACCGGCAGAAACTCGAGTATCACTACTAAGGGAAACCCGTATCCTCTGGCGTCATGGATGGCTCCGTTTTGCCAATCATCCCAAAGCACGTTCTCCAGCCGGGTGTCAATCGCGATCAACTCCGACCGGAGGAGATTGTTGGACAATGGCTTTCGAAATTAAGTGCCAGCATTGTGGGAGGTTCATTCCAGAGTCTCACAGATCTGTTCCTCGAAGATTGCTGGTGGAGAGACTTTATTTCCATGAATTGGGATTTTACTTCCAAGCATGGTATCAAAGATGTCCGCACCTACCTCGCCACGGCGACGAACACGCTGGCGCACATTGAGCCAGTTCAAAGTGGCGGTTTGAAAGCCGTCTTGCTAGACTTGGCAGGCATGATCTGGATCCAGGGTGCCTTTACATTTGCCAACCAATATGGGAGCGGACGTGGTATGGTCAAGCTACTCAACACCGGCGAAACAGAATGGAAGGCCTGGATAGTTTTCACGCAGCTAGAGAAACTCAATTTCCAACACGATCTGGAAAAACAGAAAGCTTTGAACCCTGCGATGGCGGCCCGGAAGCCTGCTGCAAGTACCAATGGAGATGGAAACCAACACGAGGAGCATGATCTGCAGGTTTTGGTTATCGGTGCTGGTAGGCGAACCTCAATCAACTACTAAGTCAGTATTTTTAATCAATACATCACTAGGCCAGGCCGGGCTATCTCTTGGTGCCCGACTACGGAGTATGGGGATTCGCACCCTGCTGGTCGATAAAAACGCTCGATTTGGCGACTCCTGGAGAGCGCGGTATAAGACAGTGACGCTGAACACACCGACCTACAGTGACCACCCTCCTTTCATGAAGTTGCCTGAAAATTGGCCCAGGTGGTTGCCACGCGACAAGGTAGCGGATTTTTGGGAGCATTATGGTCAAATGATGGGAGTGGACTGTTTGTTCAAAACGACAGTCACCAATGTCAAATATGATGATTCGGAAAAACGGTACTCAGTATATTTACAGCAAGGGGGTCAGGCCACTGCCCTCGAACCTCGCCATGTTGTCCTTGCCACGGGCGTCTTCAGCGGTGAACCGGTCCTCCCTCATTTTCCAGGTCAGGACAAGTTTGCCGGCCAGATGTATCACTCCAGCAAACACGTCGCTGCTGATGAGATACCTGACATCAACACCAAGAGGGTCGTTATTGTTGGCGCCGGGACAAGTGCGCATGACATTGCGCAAGATTTCGTCAATAGCGGTGCAAATTCGGTGTCTATCATTCAACGAAGCCCGATATTTTACCTCTCATCCAAGGCGTCGGAGACAGTCCAGCTCGCGTTGTGGAATATGGAAGGAATATCAACTGAAGAGGCAGATTTAGCAGGCAATGCGATACCTCTCGCTGTCATTCGGACCATGAGTATCGGCATGAGCCACACAATGACCGAGATTGACAATATCATGATTGAAGGATTGCAGAAAGCTGGGCTTGCTTTGCGCACAGGCCAGGACGGCTATGGGTTGGCGGATTATCAACTCATCAAGGGTGGTCATTTCTACCTAGATCAAGGCGCAAGCGCGATGATCGTGGATGGCAGGATCAAAGTCTACCACTGTGAAGGAGGCATCTCAGATGTGGAACCACATGCTGTTAAACTTGCTGACGGTACCAGGCTAGACGCAGACATCATCGTTCTAGCCACTGGATATCACAACAGCATGCGCACGGTGGAGCAGTTGATGGGCCATGATGTCGCAACAAAGATGAGCCCGCACTTTGGCATGCTTGATGCCGAGAATGAGAGAGCCGGTGTAAGTTTCCTTCTTATTGATGCCCAGACTAGAACCGTCCAAGACCTTGCTGACCTCTAGTGGTAGTGGTGGAGACCAACAGGACAGCCTGGATTCTGGTACATGACGGGAAGCTTTATGTGGTGTCGACAGTTTTCTCTGTTCCTTGCCTTACAAATTGCAGCAATTGAAAAGGGGTATAACCGCATGTGATAAATGCGTTTTACCTGATAGTGCTATATTGATCTCCCATGGCACTGAAGGTGCACTTGGAATAACGTCAGTGGCAGCTACTCCTTGAAGACACCGATGTATTGTGTTGGTGGCAGAAAAATCGTACCTAAGTCCGTAGCTTTT
The DNA here is from genome assembly GCA_003012165.1 of Paramyrothecium roridum. NCBI lineage: Eukaryota > Fungi > Ascomycota > Sordariomycetes > Hypocreales > Stachybotryaceae > Paramyrothecium > Paramyrothecium roridum. The sequence goes on from PXOD01000223.1 coordinate 68,651, forward strand.
ACCTTACTTACCCTAGACTATAGAATAGTCTTACTATATAATAGATAAA
>PXOD01000224.1:0-19230 GCA_003012165.1 Paramyrothecium roridum
CGGCCACTCATCAGCTGCATTAGTATGCTTTTGTGTGTTCCAAACGTTATGAGCCCGGGTGCGGGGGGGGGGGGGGGGGGGGTAACTAGGAGAGCAGCTCTTTGTGTAGTATGCCTCAGCCGAGCTGTAAGCAGTCGTGAGGATAATTGATGAATTCATGGTGGGTGGCGAAGAAGTCCCGCGAGAGCCGGACGAGGGCCGCTCTTTTCTGGTCCCGGCCCCCCATCTGCCCGGCTCCGGTAGACGTGGGGAAGCGGGACGGACCCGGCCAATCGGAGTCCGACGGACGCTGCTACACCCGGGGCGCCTCCACCCATCTCAACAGGGAGGTAGCTACAAGCCATGTCAGCAAGTTGGGTTTTCCCGCGTCTCTGGACGAACCTGAAACGAGCATGTCATTGCTTCTTTTATGATGTAGCACTGTTAAACCCAGCTACCCACATGGAAAAAAGTGTGAAACTGATTGTTGGGGGCCACCGGCGGTATTTAATGGGATAGCTTCGACGGCCTTGTGAAGCCAATATTGACGTCTCCTATCCGATGCAACGAAACTATATAAATATACATATATGTATAATTGGAGGATACTCCCAAACCAATCAGCTTTCTTTTGTGTTTACAACATCAATTGTTGAGTAATTTCAGGTGTGCTGATTAGTCACGCTGATAGTCGACAAGACGATTAACCACCTTGTTTATGGAATTTCGGCCATAAACCGCGCATAATAGAAATGACGGGCTTGTGAAACCACTCAATATTTACATCCTCTTTCAACACGAGCTCTTCTCACATCGAACTTGGCTCATCGAAGGGGCCAGATAGCCACCGTCTGGTAGTCAACGTCCTTGGTGTCTATGAGGCTGCCCTAGACATATACTTTCCTACTTTGATTTCGACGCGGCCCTTGCATACAACGTTGCCCCGTATTTGAGAGTGGTGACGGGACAAGCAGGTTTTGAATGTCTCAATTCAGTGGTATGTTATGCAAGCAGATGCGTATCTCTTTGAGTAGTGATCCAAGTCCACGGTCCTCTACGGATCCGTCAATGTCCCATCATGAAGCCGTTCCTGAGGCAAACCCACCCTTTGCCATTCCCACGCTTTTCTGGTATTGATACATGTCGAAAAAATCCCAAGCAAATAACGCCCAATGCAAACCCCAAGTGTACGGCCACACTCCCCAAACCACCTCCATAATCCCAGCGGTGACGATCAGGACTTACCCTCAGTGACTAGTTGAAGTAATGCAGACTTGGCCGTCTTAACACCTTCCATAACTCTAATCATTCACCTCTTTTGTCACCTCATGTTGTCATTGGCTGAGTCCCATGACGATAAATCCATAGCGTCCATGGGCCTTAGGTTCATGAGGGCCCTCAATACGCCTTCACCGACCGGCGGCATCCCCGTCTGCCCCTGCATATCTGGCCAGCCACCTGCCATCGCAAAACCACCCTGTTGTTCGTTCAGACCGGCCATTGTCGCAAATCCGCTCGTCTCAGGAAAGAACATTTGTCCGCCTGCATCCACAGGAGCTTGCCCCATCATATTCTGGTTGGGCATAATCGGGCTCGCCTGGAACGAGGGCCCTCCCGAGGTATTCAGCTGACCTGGAGCCAAATGTGTTCGTGCTTCTGCCGTGCCAGCTCCGGTGCTGGAGTTCGGCGTTGGCCCACTACTCGATTGCCCACAGTCTGGGGAGACTGAAGTGTCCTGGCCATCACCACCATCCCCAAATCCAGACATGTTTTGGCTGCCTGCGGTGTTCTTGTCGTATAGAGGCCCTGAATTGGGTGTAAGGATTGGGATTTGCTGTTCGGCAGAAAGCCATGCCTGGGACCCGTATTCGTTGGGTTGAGAAGTAGCCCCTCCTGCTTGCGTTTCATTCTGCGGTTCTGCGAGCTCAGGCACGTTGACCATATTGTTGTCGTCAGGTTTTGAAAAGTGGCAATCATTTCGGTAGGCCATTATGCCCTGAACACCATCGGGATCATCACACACAGGCTGGGACCTCGAGCCCGTATTTCCAGCTTGCCCCATCCCAGGCTACACGAACGTTAGAATTGACCAAGCGACGAGGGGCCCCAAAAGTCATTGAGTCAAGGTCACTTACGCTGTCGCCGCCTCGCGGAAACGCAGTCCTCAGTTTCGGTATGCGCATAGCCAGAGCCTCCAGGTCGACATCAAGCTGAACAAGGAACGACTCTGTGAGGGGATTTCGTCGCTTCAACGCATTCATTGCTGAGATAAGGAACCGCAATGCGTCCACAGTTTGACTATCGTCAGGCCGGCTCTTCAGATACTGCACGAATACACGAGCCGAAACATAAAGACAAAATGACATGAATGGGTTCATCTATGAGATGGTTAGACGTGGATCATAGGCCGCGCAGCATGGAAGCTTTCGAGCTCCACCGCGCAGGCGTTGGGTACATACCGATGATAGGTCCATGTGTGAGATGGTCCTCATGATGTTTGCAATTTCGTTTGCCGCTGTAATACACCGAACCTTACTTTCCGCGCTGACAGATGAAGGGAGCTTGTTCTTCTCGGCCTTGAATATGGCTGCCTGGTGTAAGCAGATGGTTGAAGTATGAATACTCATGTTGGTAAAGACAATGTTGGGGTTTCCTATCCCGGCCGGTAGTTTGAGATGACTAGGCAGGTACAATGACGTGTTGAGCAGGATGTTGTCCATTACTCCGTGACGCTTCCAGAAGGGTCCGTTGAGATCGTGGTCAAGGTCATCTGCGTCCGTTCGATGTAGGTGAATGAGGTTGCGGCCAAAAAGAGAAGCCATGAGCACAGTGCTGGCAAACGACGAGAGCTTGCTGGCACCCGAGGGAGTTGTACATTCCTGCAGTGTTTGAGTTTGCTCTGGCCTACTCAGGTCGAAGGCCTCGTCTGTCGAGGGTAGATTCGTCATGATATCCCTTTCGTCGATTGCCATGGGCCACCCGGTACCGATACTTGTGTAGCGATCCTCGCAGAAAGCCATCCAGAAAGTACGGCGCCGTTCTTCCCGCTCGGTCCAATCCTTGGGAGGTGGTATGCATTGCTTTACCTCCAGACCTTGTCCATCCAGTCGGTGGAGACCAATCCTGGAAACTGGGTTAACTTTCCGTTTCTCAATAAATTGTTAAAACTCGACGTACATTTGCGCAAGGCGGACAGCCGAGCCTGTGTTAACCCACGCTCGGGGAAAATACATCATCTTCATCTCGTAACACGCAAGTAAAGTATGAGTTTGACAATGAGCCACAGAGATCATGTGCTCGCCATAGCCTTTGATGTAATCGGCCTCAACATACTTGCGTGCCCTTTGGTAGAACAAATCTTTCAAGTCAGAATACTTGTCCGTGATCGAGCATGCCATCGTCCACATGGCATATCTCAAGCATACGGGTGGACGTTGGTTAGGTGCACTGCCGATTTTCTTGTCAGCTCCTACAACGCTGGAGATGAGACTGTGATAGGCGAGAGGGAGCGACGTACAGATTCATGGCGGCAAGGTACCGATACTTGTGTATCATGGGAATGGAGGGGTGAACTTTCTCAAAGTAGACCTGATGAAGCTCGTCGATGGTTTCTTGTGGTGGGAGCGGTTCCTCGAGCCCCAGGCCAATCATCTCCCATGTGAAGTTGCCGCCGCCAACGTTGTTCAACGACATGTTCATGTTGGTGTTGAAGTTGAAGTCCTCGATGTTGCCCGCGGTTGGCGAATCGCCGTTGAAACGGAAAGTGTCCATGTCGCGATCCGGCATCCCCAGCGAGGGGTTTCCAACATTGATGTGAGTGGGGGCCGAGGTCTGTGGATTGTGACCGCTGGAAACCGATATGCCCATAGGCTTGGATGGGCTGGCGCCGCTACCGTTGGGCTCCTGGGTCTTGAGTAACGTCTCTACCTGCTCTGTACAGATAAGCTTGTCAGCGACATTGAACCTTGCTCAAGCAGGGTCAGGCAATGGGAGAGTTTCTGGAGCATGCTCACTCAATCGCTCCTCGAGAGCCTTGACATATCCACGTTTGGGGCCGCTCTTGCGGCGCTGCTCGTCGTAGGCGCAGGAATGTCCGAGACGGGAGCATGTGCTGCAGCTGGGCCGGACGCCGTCGCATTTCAGCTTGCGCTTCCTGCAAATCATGCAAGCCAGGCGCTTCGGCTTGGGGACGCTGGAGTTGTCGGGGACGGCACTGTCGCGCACCGCTACATCGTAATCGTCGGGCGGGCTCTGGACTTGCGGGTGTATGCCATTGCTGGACGGCCCACCGTCCGACGGACCGGGCATGGTGAAGATGTCTCAGACGTCTGGTCTGGTCTGGTCTGGTCTGAGGGTGGTGGGATGACGGAGTGCAACAACGGTGGAAAGCGGCAGAGCCCGCGGAGGGGCCGACGCATGCAGCAACCCAAATACCAGAGAGCGTACAGTTGCAAGCTGCGACGAGAAACGAAGCGGGATCGGGTGGAGTTGGGGGGGATGCGGTGTCGGGAAGGCGGCGAGGTCGTGTCGCAAACGGATGTGAAGTTGTGATAATCTCAGCACGAGATTCGTTCGTGCACGGCTATCAGGAATCAGTAGCGCCCCATCAGACACTTTCACTTCACGGTGCCGCTTACTACCGCAGGTAGACTGCCACTCCAAGATTTGGGGCAGAGAAGGAGGGGGTCCAAGTCCCTTAAAGTTACCACAGGGCGTGCGCGCCTTACGCATTAATAATCGGTCGCATCGAGAGCAGTTTCTGCTCGATTGCCAGGTAGGTAGGTAGGTAAGGTACTTGTAGCGGTAAGTCAGGTTGGGTGGTAGGCCGACTGCCCTTCCCTTATTAAGGTACTTTCCTCCAAGCAGCTACGGTACCTTTAGCTGGGAGATAGCTCCATGTAGCCCGGTACTAGCAGCTCATGTACCTCTCGGCTATCGTCCGCTGGGGGAGGCGCCCACATGCCCCGGCTGGTCCCGCAATCTGCAATCGTTGAGAATGTTGTGGAAGAGGTGGTTGAGCGCACCCATCCACTGAAACAAGCACAAGGGCCACTGCCACCAGTACCTCGCCTGTAATGTACTGCCGGCTCTCCCTGTACCTCAACTGGACCTGATCAGCAACCCCCGCCATGCTGTACCTCACTTTTCAACCTCGACCTAAATCCTTCTCAACTTCTTTCTAGCATTCTCGTCGTTTTCTCGCATTCTCTCAGGCTGTCAGCTTACGTTGCTTGGCATACAAGTGTCCAACCTGCAACAACGTTTGTGTCATTTCCAATGACTCCATATCCAACGTTGGTTTTCCAAAGAGGCGATCCGCTAATCTGCATGTCAACTGCACGGATCCACCACCAAGTACACTTCAACAATACACGGCGACTTTCAGGGAGTTTCATTGTGGTCTGTTTGAGCGTCAAAAAATGTCTGAACTGATATGTTTCTCTCGCTCGTCTGGCTCCCATACAAACGACCAGGCTTCTTCCCAATATTCACAACACTCACAACACTCACACGACGCCGCCTTCCAAGGCTGCTACATGGCCGGCATCTGACGCGGCGGCAGCCAATCGCAACACAACGCGGAGACCCGCGGGCGGGCGAAAGATGGCGGCCAGCAATCTCCAAGCAGCCCATCAGCGAGCAGTGCACAGCCATCTTTTTCGTCCAGGCACCGGCAACGTGCGTCCGTCCCATTTCCCAGCGCCGAGGCCACGTCAACCGGGCTGAGGTCAACCGAACCTTGTCGTCACCCTCCGGCCAAGCGGACCAGGTTCTTTGCAAGACCAACAGAACAGATTATGCACGCCCTGGGCGGGACAGGACAAGGGAACCACCGCCGTTTGGCTCGTGTGGGTGCCGGGCTCAGACGGACGGACCCTGGGACTTGCCCATGTGGCAGCCCTCTGTTGCACCCATCTTTTGCCGAACAGCACTACTGTATTTAGGCGCAACTTGGCAAGGAATCTTTGTTCGCGAGCACTTCAGCCTTATTGCTGTTTTTGGCACCGGCTTTGGTTCTTGCGGAGGTCCAGCCTCGCCAAGCGCTGTGCACATGGTAATCGCTCCCTCGGAATATGTGTGAACAAGTGCCTCAAATTTTCCTCTTTCGGTGAACGAAGAGCTGCGTATAAGGAAGCCATTATCGACTCTTATTGAGTATCGAGTGCGGCAGGCTCGTCCTTGTTCTAAAAAACTACGCACAAGGGGAATGATGCCTCGAGACTGCATCCTAGAAGGTTTGCCCTTTGCTTCCTTATCCTGTCCTGCCTCGGCTCTCACCTCGCTAGCTTTGTTGTCTCGTATTTCGTAAGGGTGATTTGTGGGCTCTTCTACTGGCGATGTTCAATGACTCAACATGGCATCACTAGATCATTCGCGGGAACTGCAGCATCAATTACAAGCTTCAATCTCGGGGTGCTAACCACTTTGGAAGTATCTACGAGACAAAGATTCGCGATAGCCGAATCATTACCAGACCCAGGCCAATGGTACGTCGCGTTGAAACAGCAATCTTCTCGAAAGCGATGAATATAGATCCCCCCGGCACTTCAGCCTCACCGATTGCCCACAGCCTCACCCCCCCGCTTCTTGCATCACTCCACTACGGCTGGCGAGCTCGCTTTCACGCCCAGGCCGGTTTTTATTCTCCCGAGCTGACCACTGCCTCCCTTTGGTCAAGTCCCGGACACAGCGCCGGCTTTGCTTTCAACACACGTTAAAGGTCAGCCTGCAGGCTTCGGCCGACTACCCCTGGACGTCCGATCCACGGGGATTCCGTCTGTTCTCCTGGTTTTCCGGATGCAGCTTGGTGCAGACAAGTGATTCGCCTCGCCTGTAGCATCCTAAAACCGATTTTTTGGGGTCCCAGATCCTAGATCCTAGTCTCGGAGCATAGACCGTTTGAAGATTCCCTGATTTGCCCTGCGGACTCCTTATTTTCTATCGACATCGACACCTACGATGCGAAGAATGCCCAGATCACTATAAGCAAGGCAGTATCGCGTCGGGGCCCACGCAACTACTGGACAGGACCCCGCCGTCTTGAAAGTGTGCACATGCTCCCCTGTTTCGACGTGAGACACCTCCAGACCATTGCCTGCGCGTAGCTCGTCAGTAGATGATTCCGTTTGGCCGAGGACGCGCGGAGGCCAAGGCTTACCTTCATCGCTGCCGCCGACAACAAAGCTGCCGTCAAATGTAAAGCCTGCCATGTTTCAGCGCGTTAGTCTGAATGTAAACATGCGGGACTCGTTTCAGGGGATAATGGACGACGCACTGATACTCCGCACAGGCCCGACCATGCGCGTGATTGTCCGCTGGCAGATCCAGTCCGTTGTGTCCCATAGGGCAATGATCGAATCCGAACCTCCAGTAGCCAAGTACCTGCCACTCGGCTGCAGCTCCGCCGTCAAACAAGAAGAAGTGTGCCCGTCGAGTGTAAACTCCTTGGTTTCGCCCCCGTAGGTCGAGTTGAGAACGGGTTGGAAGTCTGGGTAGGAGAGGATGCGAATGCTGCCGTCCGCCGTTGTGACAAAGATCTTTTGCCCGCTCCAGCAAAACGATATCTGGTTTGTCTGGACGGACTGCTGATGGGAAGCTATGGGCGTAGGTTGATTTGGAGAGAGTACAAAAATGTTGTCAGACTGCCCATCAGGAAATCAGTTGATTGCCTCAGTCTACTTGCTCTGCAGCCAGTTTTGTTCCCTTACCTTATTGCCCACAAGTAATGTCTGGCCGTCTGGGGCCCAGACAAGAGTAAAAGCATCTCCGAGCCCCTTGACTTCATTGAAGCAAGCCTTCGTCCGTACGTCCCAAAACTTGACCACGCCGTCGCTGCTCACGCTGCAGAGCTCGGCGTCCTTGGTCGGGTTGAAAGCGACCTTCTCTATGGAAGCCGCGTGGCCTTTGAGTTCCGTGGAGAACTTGACATGCGGCTTCTCCGGATTCCCTATCTCTGCAATTAGCACGTTGCGTCTGGCCAGGAGCTTCGTGTTGAACGCTCAACTTACAGACGCGCAATGTCTTGTCGGCAGATCCAGTGGCCACGAGAGTTCCCAATGGATTCCAGGCAATTGACCGTAGCCTGGCACGACAATGTTAGCATCCATTCCCGGCAAGGTATGAAACGATTTGGTCACACCATACCCATGTGAACTGGCTCCTCTGGATGAATTGGGGTCATTGTAAGGTTGGCTTCTCAAGTTACCGAAATATCCTGGGAACCGGTCCTTTGACAGGCTCTGCCTGGCCCTCAGTAACGGAGCCATATGGTCGAGGGTATCTGAGTTTCAGGGTCAAAGAAGATGAGCTTCCTGAATCGACGCTCCCGCCTCCGACGAAACTGATCGGAGGAATGCAGACAGTGCTCTGCTCAACAATGACACTACTGGGCAGTGCATTCGTCTTGCAGATTGACAAAGGTAATTGGACGGTAGATGGCGCCTTGTTTCGACGTGATGAACAGAAGATTCGAGGTTGCTCATCAAGCAGCACTACGGAGAGCGAGCAACGGGTGAAGCTTAGTGGCGAACGGCCAATCAAGTTAGCGCAGAGCATCTTTTTTATGGGTACCCAATCGAGCAACACTACATCGTGATTTCCCGAAATGGCTGTCTGCGTTTTGTTATGCTTCGAGGACACGGCCGCAAAAGAGGCCTGTGACATAAACATAACCATGAATGCATTGTTTACATTGTGTTTCACGCGACAGAGGCCGATCTTAGATCTTCACCGCAACTTCACCAAAGTGCCATGTGCGGTAAAGAAGTCAGCCGTTCTTTTACACTTCACACATGATGCTTGAGACCGATAAGCAGTGGGTGTATAGTTTAACACGGGTAAGGTATGCAAATATCATTTCTGCCCTAGCCTTCCTCCGTAGACCAATCACGATATATATACAAGATTCGTTGACAGTGCTCAAGCCAGCAGAGCCCAGATGCATGACTTTTATGAGGCGTAGTTCGCAGCGCCAAGAACGGGAGACCATTCTTCATAGGTATCTGCAATGGGAGCATTCGATCAACCATGTGACCTTTTCTAGACTCGCGGAATGTTGCCCATGAAAACAAAATTCGACCATGTTTGGGTTGGTTGCTGGGGCACCCAACTCCACTTTCACAAACCAAGCCATTACTCCCTCGCCGATGACTCCGAGCGCCGCTTGAATGAAAAGCAGGATTCTTGCTGAGAAAAAGTAGGATAACCAGACAGTTGTTATGTATTGGATGCCAATTATGATGGCACTGATATTCATCTGAGCCAGGGTAAGGTGTGGAGGCATAATGAGGTCGCCACAAGGAGCATCGATACCATCGGCAGTGGATTCGACCAGGAGGTGAATGATGATCGTCAGCGCGTATTAACGTAATGAAATGGCTCAGCCTGAATCGACCGTGCGTGCCTGATCAACTCGACGCCGATCTAAGCCTCGCATCTGCAGATGGATCGCGATGTGATTCCGGCTCATGATATTTGGTCCAGAGTCAACTCGACATCTGTCACGTCGAAGGCAACAGCGTTCTTCTTGGCCCACTGACGAGCGAGGATAGAGGCTAAGGCATGAATGTTAGCGACGCGTCACTTGCTACTAGACTGATGGCCAACTTACCCTTCAAGAACTTCTTGCTGGCATACTTCTTGAAGAAGGCCTCGTGAACAATGGGCCGCGCAAGGTAGTCGACCATGAGCTGCACGACAGGTTCAACCTCCTCCTCCGTGTAGCCGGCATAGTAGGCAATGGTTTGGTCCCATTCACCGCGGTCAAGCATAAGGCGGGACAAGTACATGGCAGCAGCAGCGATGTGGCTGGGGCGATAAGGCATAAAGCGGTAGTCGAGGAGGCTAATCTCCATGAGATACTTGCCGATGCTGCGAGACTGGAAGTCATAGTTATCGGCCTTCGAAACACGGCGAAGGAAGTTCATCGGGTTGGGGTAGCTGAGGTCATAGTTGAGAGTGCTGAGAACGAAGCGCTCTGCGCTCAAGATCTCTGACTCATCATACTCGTCGTCGGCGATGCGCTTGAAGTTCTCAACATGAGGGGACAGAACCTCCTCATACTTGGAGGCAATGAACATGGCGGTGATGCCAACAAGCTGGAGGCGAATGAGAGGCACCACCTTCTCAGACAGGAACCTGTCGATGATATTGACAGCCAAGAACAGGGTCTCGGGCAGAAGGTGGAAGCGCGTGTGTACCTCGATGAGCCAGTCAACGAGGATACCTCTCATCTTCCATTCGAGATCATCTTGGTGGGACATATAGTTGGGATTAGGGATCGACTTGACCTCGAGGTCGCGAAGGTACTCGAAGATCTCGGTGGCGTACTCAGCGACCATCAAAGGATCGTCCAGGTCTTCGTCGTCCAGCGCCTTGACTTCAGCAGTGATGGGGAACGCGGACTTGACATCATCTTCCGCCTTGGGTGAAGGTGCGCTCGTAGTCTTGTCGCTCTGTGTTTCGGAGGGGACCTTGTTCTCAGCGTCCACCTTGTGGACCTTCTTTCGAACGGGCTCCAACTCCTCGACTGCGGGATCCTCCTTGATGATGTTGGACGACGCGGTAGCCTTTCGCTTCTGCACAGCACCAATGGCACCTGAACCTGAGCCGTTTCTCTTCACCTCCGGCTTCTTGGTCTCGGCGGTGGTCAACACTGATCTGCTGGAGGGACGAGTCGTGTTCTTCTGGATCCTCGTGGGCTGGGCGGCCTTGGAAACGAGTCCGACCTTGCCAAGGGGTCCCTTCTTTCCCTCGACAGCATCAGCCTTGCCCACATTGCTCATATCCCCCAGGGCTGTGCGAGTCCGTTGGCTCGTGGCATTGACCGCAGTCTTCTTCGTTTGCAGAGCTCCCTTGGAGGGAACAGCCAGTTCATCGACGCTGAGTGCGGCGGCTTTGGCTCTAGTCATACGCGTCGTGCTGCTGTTCTCGTCGTTCTCGTTCGAGACGAGGCGACGGGCAGGGCGACCCTTGGCCAATTGTTAGTCCGGATGAAAGAGGGACAGAATCTACGCGTAATAGCGACTTACGGGAGGCATCTTGTAATAGTTAATAGCCGCGGCTAACACTGACTAGTGGTATCTAGAATGGTGCTGAGGAAGCGTTAGCATATGGTGAAAACAACGCGTTAAAAGATTGCAAGGAAGCGAGGGAGCAATTCGGTGAATAAAGCCGAAGCTCACTTCCTGGGACAGAAAGGTCGACATGGGGAACGGGCCAAATTCACCTTTGATGGCTAAGAGACAGGGCGAATATCCAAGACCAAGATCGCGATTGGAATGTTGTTTCTGGGGAGATGTCGTCGTGGACTGGAAGAACGTGTTAGATGACCTCCGACGCAAGCCTCAATGGTGTTGGAGAAGGGTATAGAGGAAGCGGAGCCACCAGATGGCGGAGAGGACAAGGTAGAGACGAGGTGTTTATGTTGGAAGAGGTCTGTCGTGAGGGCGATGGGAAGTGTTTTGAGGAGCGGAGCAGTGGCAGGGGAGGGACGTGGAGTGGATCAGACACGGCTGGGTACGTACCGTGGATTTCAGTCGCGGCTCGCGATGCCCGTTGCTACGTCAGCAGGCGTTTGTCCCACCTCTGAACGCTGAGGTAAGTAGCTCAGAACTGGACGAAATTGAGAGCCTGGCGATACGCGACTTTGCTTGGACGTCGTGGTTAGGCGCGGTATGGACAACAGGTTTTGCGACCCAAATGGAGGCAATAAAGAAACTCCTAAAAAAGGCGTGAGAGTGGAGGAAGAGGAAGAGGGTGAAGAGAGGTTTGCAAGAGTGAAAACAAGATGTGCAAGAGGTCAAGAGCAAAATATGGACCTTGAGCTGTTGAAGAGGTTGGATTCAGGGACGTGGAGCTCAGACAAGATGGATAGGACGCGAGGTGTCCAGCTGCGCGACGGAGCGGTACGTACCTGCCATGGATGGTGCCAAAAACCTGCATCAACATTGGCAACCGCGGGGCAACGGGCTGCTTGATTGGTTGCGCTGCCCCAGCCTGGAGCAACCTGCCCTCTCGCGCTGGTGCACGTGCCATGTGGCTAGACGCGCACCGCGAAGTGTAGGTCCGCCACACCTGGTCGCTGTGGCTGTGACTTTTTTTCTCGGTAAAACGTTCTCCAAAGCTCCGTTGAAATTTCACGTAGCGAAATCGTGCGACTACACCATCGGCTGGCGCGAGAAAGCGTCGAACACAATTTGCTGTATCCGGCGATTGGAGGTTTTCTCGAGACGCAGAGAAAGCCTTTCCGAGGCATTGACGATAGGATTGACGCTGAGGGTCGTCCAGCAGCGATTACAGAGCGGCCTGCACTGCTCTGGTGCGCTGCGGCGACTCCTTGAAGCACGGATAGGAGAGCTTTTCATCATCGGCCAGCACTGCCCATAACCGGCAAGCTTTCTTCGTTCCACGATCAACACTCAATTCGAACAGTACCTTTCGAAGTAACAAAATGCTGCAAGCACGTCTTCAGCTGTCGGCAGCCCGTCGAAGCTATCAGCTTCTCGGATCGCTGCCGTCCGCCTTCCGAGGATATGCCAGCGCGGCCAACACAGCCTCTGCGAGCTCCAGCAGCAGCGTGCCCGACTTTGCTGCCAGCATGCAGAGGTCAGGCACCCAGTCTGCGATCATCCGTACATACAAGCCCCGAACGCCGGGTGTGAGACATTTGAGGCGACCCATCAATGACCACCTGTGGCGCGGCAGACCGTTCCTGCCGTTGACCATCCCCAAGAAGGGCCACGGTAAAGGTGGACGAAACGTCTACGGCAGAATCACGGTTCGACACCGCGGAGGAGGCGCGAAGCGAAGAATACGTACTGTTGACTTTGAGAGGCGGCGCCCCGGAGCCCATCTGGTGGAGCGAATCGAATATGACCCGGGACGGAGCGCGCACATTGCGTTGTTGACGGAGAAGGCAACGGGCCAAAAGAGCTACATTATTGCAGCCGATGGCCTTCGCGCCGGTGACATTGTTCACAGCTACCGAGCCGGTATCCCGCAAGATCTTCTCGACAGCATGGGCGGTATCATCGATCCAGGTATCCTGGCTGCCAAGACGGCCTTTAAGGGCAACTGCCTGCCCATGCACATGATTCCTGTGGGAACAACGGTCTTCTGTGTTGGATCTGCCGGACACCGAGGCGCCGTTTTCTGCCGCAGTGCTGGAACCTCGGCCACGGTGGTTAACAAGAACGAGGAAACTCGGGATGACGGTACCAAGGTCATGGTTGGTAAATACGTCGAGGTGCGGTTGCAGAGCGGAGAGGTCCGTCGTGTCAGCAAGAATGCGTGCGCCACCATCGGCGTCGCCAGCAACGTTCATCACCATTACCGACAGCTGGGCAAGGCTGGGCGCAGCCGATGGTTGAACATCCGACCCACCGTTCGTGGTGTTGCCATGAACAGAGGTGAGCAGCACTAGGTTATACCAACTTTCCCTTGGGAGCATGCTAATTTGTTGTAGTGGACCATCCTCACGGTGGTGGTCGAGGTAAATCGAAGAGTAACCGTCACCCAGTAACACCCTGGGGCAGGCCCGTAAGTTCTCAGACCCTGACTGCGATTGAGCAGCCTGCTAATTCCTGCGATTAGACCAAGAGCGGTTACAAGACGCGCCGCAAGCACAACATCAACAAGTGGGTGGTGACACCCAGGCCACGCAACCACGGCAAGCGAAGGGACAAGAAGTCGTCGAAGGAGTAGAGAGGCTACCGTGGGGACGGCGAAGCGAAGCGACTACAGCCACAAGCCTCGTGTGTATTTCTAGACGATGTTGTACATTATGTGACACTATAGACAAGCCATATCTGTGGCATGGCATTTATAGAGCCACAAGTTTCCCATGCTGGACATTCTTAAGCAACGCACCACATGCCATTTGGGGTTTGGAAATTGTGAAGATGTCACTGGCGTAGATGCTACGATAAGCACTGAGGAGCGGGCAGATTTGAGTTCGGGGCTCTTATAATGATGTAGCAGTGGTACGGCTTGTTCGTTAAGGGATTGGAATTACATGACGGAATGGGGTCGTATTTAAGGTAGCGGAAATAACCTTTGCTAGGAGAGGTATTGATTGACACGGAACATGGATTGAGTTATTGGCCACTGCTTGGGTTGCGTGCATTTGACTGACGAAATGACGAGGGACAGGAACAGGAAGAGTAGGCAGGGTGGCAGATCAGTCAGGGATCCGGCCAGGCACAAAGAAACCCCCCTCCTTTTCACTCCCCCAAAAATGCTGGGGTAGGGACGGGGCAATGAATTAAGCATTGCTCCCCGCCGCCGGACGATGCCATGGTGAAGCTCTTAGGCGGCGATGAAACGCCAGTTATAAACACAGTGGCGTGCCCAGTTCATGCAGCCCTGGGCTCAATTAAGTATTCCAGTTTGGCGGGAAGCTGGCACAAACCAGGACGAGCGGACGATAGGCGCGGTCCCACGAAACTGGGGGCCCTTTGAGCTTAAATTCAACGATCACCGACGCTAGTCCTGTCCTGGCATCGGGCATGAGCGGGTGTGGCACCCCGGTTGTATTTTCTCATGCTCTGCACAGCCTCCCGGAGCCACGTAAGACGGACGACATTCAACCGCCGAGCCCACCGGAACCCGCGGGGCGGCGCGACTGCTGGGCCTCACGACGGCGCGAGGGCGAGGCGCACCAGTGGCTCATGGCCCAATGGGGGGGGTGGGTGACTTGCCACAGAGGTCATGGTCGGCTAGGCGGCTCACCTGCGGCGTTGGCGCCCAGGTTTGGAAGGGCACAGCAATAGCCGCTCTTGTGGGTGGTACCGCTTGGCAGGGGGAGGGGGGCATTGGCCGCCAGGAAATGATTTACCGGTACATGACATTTTGTAAAACACCATGGGCGGCTATGATTATTTTTGTCTCGTTCGAAACACGAGCTTGTCGTTTCCAGTTTGGGCAAGTTGCCGCCCGGGCTTTGCTGGTCTTATCGGCGGCATGCGTTTCGTCTTCGCAGATGTGCCGTCGACCCGTGACGAGGGAGCTCCCCTTTCCGAGTCCGTAATTGCCATTGTAGCCAAGGTCATGCAAATGGGTTCGGCAATATTCCGAGCAGGCCTCACTCATTCCCGCACAGCAACGGTGGTTGGTGGTGGGAGGGAATGGTCAGTACACTACAAGCTTGACTGACACAAGCCAAGGCAGTGCGCCTGGGTTGTACAAAAAAATAAGAAAAAAAACCGGGGCACGCGATCAGTTCCCCTATTTAAATGGCCGCCGCGTAAGGTAAGCTAAGGTGGCACACCCCCCAGGGATTCTTGTCTGGGGGGGGGGGGGGTCTGCCTTTTGCCCACTGTTTCTGCCACTGTCGTCTTGCGTAGATCCTAGACTAGGTAATCGATTGCCTTGCCTTACTTTGTTTTCACTGCCTCCGTTCAGGTTTCGATCGTTCAGTCGGGTGCCTCTTTTGTACTAGACTGGCAGTTCGGGTGGGTGGTTGAATCAAGAAAGAAAGAGAAGAAAAGGAAATAAAATACAAAGGTTGCAACAATCTCTGCTACCGCGCCTGGCTCTGACCTCACTCTACTTTTTCCCATTCTTCCCCACCACCAGTCCCTGGGCATTTTTCTTTGCCTGCCCCCTACTCTGTACACCAGTTCTTCCTTCCTACCGTAACACCAACAGGAATTTCACAAGACTCCCTTTTCCCTTTTTCTTCTTGCAAGGGTTCATCATCTCTGCTTAATTCTGTGCCGGACCCAAAAGCTTCCCGCCTGGGTACGAAGCTTTGAACCAAGAGCCCTGTGACGCAAGCGCAGCACACGCTTCTGTCTATCTTGCCTGCGCCTTGCCTCTTCGGCCTCTGGACCCTTTGGGCATCGTGCGCCCTCATCGCCCGATCGTCACAAGCTCCGCCCTAGCCTCATACACCGGTACCAGCTTCTGCTTCCTCGTCTGGTTTCTGATATCACGCCAACGCGAGAGTGGAGTGTCTCACCGTCAAGTCGCTGGCCTAGGGGGGAATGTAGACGCATTCCGTCCTCCACATTTCGGTCTTGGCTTACCTCCGTCTCCGCTAACCTCTCCTTCTTTCGTCCCGTTCCCTCCATACTACATATTCCATCCTTCTTCTTCCCTCTTCCACTTCCATTCCGGCTTGTTGAGCCATGTGGATGTACGAAAAGATGGCCGACTCTGCAGGATCAAAGTTATTTGGCGGGCGTCTGCCCATCCGTACCATCATCTCCTACTTGTTCGATTGGGTCCTCCTCATCGTCATCGGAGTCATCGGTACAATTCTGGGTAACATCGAACCTAACAAGCGGCCGTTCTCGCTCAAAGACCCCAACATTTCGTAGGTACTCGTTCCAACCGAGAGCCATCTCTCGGCATCGTCATGGAAGCTCATTGACCATCCTGCAGATTCCCCTTTACCGAGAAGGAGGCCGTTCCTACTTGGATGCTCCTCACCTTTGTTGGCGCCGTCCCCGTCGTCGTCATTGCCATTGTTTCCCTGATATTCGTACCCGGAGCCACGGTTCCCAAGGACACTCCGCAATCGCTAGTTTGGAGGCGCAAACTATGGGAGCTACACGTCGGATGGCTCGGGCTCTTGCTGTCCGTGGCTAGCGCCTGGTTCTTCACCAGCGGCATGAAGAACATGTTTGGAAAACCGCGACCTGATCTGCTTTCTCGCTGCCAGCCCGACCTGGCCAATGCCGCCAACTACGTGGTGGGTGGAATCGCAGCCGAGCTACCGCTGTTCCAGCTGTACTCCGCAGATATTTGCCAGCAAACCGACCGACACAAGCTTGATGACGGTTTCCGCAGCTACCCCAGCGGGCACTCGTCTTCCGCCGCCGCCAGCCTGATCTACCTCTCGCTCTTCCTCGCCAGCAAGTTTGCCGTTACTATCCCCTTCGTTGTGCCCGGCAACGCCTCCGCCCAGAACCTCGCGGCGTTCCCATCGCGCCAGCGTTCCGCATCCGCCGACCCTTATGAACCAAACCGCGCCCGGGGTATGACCGATGGCCATTCCAGCGCATCTTCACCTCTACACGAAAAGGCGAACGACCGGAGCGCCAGGCACAACTCCAACATCCAGTCTTTGCGCAGACAGGCAGCCGCCCCTCCCATATACCTCTTGGTTATCGTTCTTGCTCCCTTTTGTCTGGCTGTTTTCATCGCCTCCTCGCGATGGTACGACTTTAGACACCACGGCTTCGATATTCTCTTTGGCTTCATCATGGGCACCATTACAGCCATCTATAGCTTCCGATGGTACCATCTCCCCATCAGGGAAGGTGCTGGTTGGGCCTGGGCTCCTCGAAGTGAACCGAGGGCTTTCTGGGCCGGCGTTGGCAGGCTTGGCTACGCTGGTGACAGGGAGAATCTCGCCGAAGCCGGCAGGTTCCACGAATTCGGGCAGACCGCCGACACCAGCTACCAAGGGCACTATACGAATGACCATCACCTTCACCAGCGGTCCGGTGTTACGGGCTACGGCGCAAACAGCGCGACGCACGACCTAGAAATGCAGAACATGGAGCCACACCCGACTCACAACCGATTCTAGTGTCAAAACTTGGGTTCTTTTCTGTATTTCTGTGTACAAATAAACAATCTTCGATCATGGTCTGGGCCTTGTTATCACTTTGGGCGAATCGGTTTTAGACGGATGGTAGGGCAGAGCCGGAAATGAATGAATCACGTCACAATATCATAAAATGCAGGGCGACGTAGCACATGATTTAGAAATGTTGTATTAATCAAACACAACTCACCCCAGTGACTCTTCCCTTCTGGAGTTTGTAATATGCTCTTTCAAGTGTCTGGGCCCATTTTGAAGAATGTCCTTCTAACGCCATTTCCACAAAGCTCTCCGTTGACGAAGAGTACCGAACAAAATGCTGCTAAAATAAGCGCGGAGCAGCGCGGATGCGGCTGCTTCTCTTGATGTAATCGCTGTCCCTTCCCATCCGTTCATCAATCCGGCAATAATTCGTGGCCTTGCATTTTCCCGTGTCGTCCGAAGACCTCCTCACAAATTCCCCTCGGCGACGGCCATCCTCTCCTCGCTCACGGGCAGCTCAATGTCCTCCTCTTCATCCTCCTCGTCCTCCTCCTCGTTGCCGTTCTCGTCCCTGAAACCCGTCTCGATCTCGAGCTTGCGCAGCCGCCGGCGCATGTCGTCCCGCTTGGCGTTCTGCCACCGCACGAGGGTGGCCGAGGCGTGGACCTTGAAACCGTAGACGCGGGGCACGTAGCGGTCGGCGCTCTTGGGAGGTATCAAGGCCGGGTAGACCTGGAAGATGATGTTGTGGAACGACGTGCCAAAGTAGGCGCCGTCGATGGCGGCGTGGCGCGATGACTTGGGGTTGTAGATGTCCTCGCAGCGCGCGCAGTACAGCTTGACCGGCTTGAGGTTGGGGATGTCGGACAGGCCCATGGGGAGCAACGGATGCGAGTGGCAGTTGACCCGTGGGCATTTGCCGAACTCGGCCTTTTTGTACTTGTCGAGCTGTTGCAGCAAGGGGACGTTAGCAGGGCGGACGAGACTCGGGGGCAGAACAAGGCTGATTCGGATATGGAAACCCAGAGCACAACGCACCATCTTGGTTAATCCGCGGGTCGTGACAATATACCGAGCATGAACAAGGCCGTACAGGTGCCGAGCGGACTTCTCGATCGTTTCACGCATCTCATCGTCGCAGTCCAGGTCGAAGACGTCCGTTACCAAATCCAACGCATACTGGTAGTATTGCACCTCGGTGTTGAGCCCCGTCAGGTTGAAGCGATCGGTCAGATACTCCTCGTCTACCTCGCAGAAATACTCGTTGCCCCTCGACGAAATGAACTGCGAGCATATGGGTTAGCCTCACGGCACAACAATACAATCCGATCAGTTCCCGCGGCCCGCCTGAGAGATCTTTTTTCTTACCCAGTCCCGCCAATAGCTGGTGTAGTCGCTGTCCGACTCGCTGACGTAGTCATCCATCTTGTGCGCGCAGAGTGAAGGGGGGGGGAGTTTCGGCGCCCCGGTGTATCGTTTTGCAAAATGGGGGGGGGGAGGGGTCGTCAGAACGCTGGACCGACCATAATCAGCTGGGCCCGTACGGGGGTTGGATGGGATGGATTGCGATTGTGGCGCTGGGGATGGGAAACGGATGGATGGTGGTTGTTTGCAACTGCAGGGTGGTGGGGTTGGAACGAGCCTGCGCTGCGGGAGTGGGTGGGAGTCGGGGCCTGCGGATACGTGACTGGACGCTAGGTCCTCCCTTATCGCAA